>PVKP010000748.1:0-31685 GCA_004027715.1 Plecturocebus donacophilus
CGGCCAAAAGAGTCGTGCTGGCGACCCGTGTGGCTCCTCTGCCGGGAATCTGCCGGTCTATGGGCAACAAAAATTCGTCGGAAAGTGCGGCGTCCACTCGTTCTCTGTGCTTTCACTGGGAGCTACATTCCTGAGCTGTTGCTAATCGGCCATCTTGGATCTCTCTCAAAAAATACAAAAAATTAACTGGTGTGGTGGTACACGCTTGCAGGGAGGCTGAGGCGAGAGGATTGACTGCGCCTGGAGGTCGAGGTTGCTGTGAGCTGTGATTGGGCCGCTGCACTCCAGCCTGGGTGACAGAGCAAGACTCTGTCTCAAAAAAAGCTGGGAAATAATAGGTTTCCCCTGGGCTATCATGGGCTCCTGTTGGTGTGTAAAACAGGAAGAATGGCTGTGGGGACCATCCACAAGCCTCTGCAATGAGCCCATTTGCAATGAAAGATTATAGACAGGAAAAGGGATGAAGAATGTTGACTGGCTCTTCACCTTTAGGTAGGATGGTGGTCACTTTAGGCAGGAGGGAACGCAATTCAGGAGTGGTAAAACAGAAAAGAGACAAGCTAAACAGCTGTGTGCCCCCAGACTCTAGATTCACAATGTAGTTTTATGCCTTTATGCCTTTTGGCAGCAGAGGCAGAGTCAAATCTATATCACAGTTGTGCATAGACACACATTTAATTAGAAGAGAGCAGAATAATCCAAGGGGAAAAAATCAAAGGTGGAATAAGAGTGATATGAGAAGATAACTCAGAAGAAAGACAACAAAATATGGCAAATGAAACACTGTATAATTCACAGTGTGCTGGCACAGAATCTTATTAGATGAACACAGCTATGGTTAATGCAGAATAGATTCTTGAGCAGTCCACTTTATTTTGGGTATCTATTGATGGTGGCAATTGGAGCCAGCAGGTCCAAGGACTTGAGAAAGGCTAGAAACATATTGCCTGAAAATATGCCTTGGTTATTTTGTCCTTTGAAATCCTGATAATAAATAGAGAACATTTAGGTGGGAGCTAGAAGAATTGCACAAACGTGCATTGAGTCTCAAAATATTTTTGTGGTCACCTGGGGAAGAAGTTGAGTACCACCCTCACTTGAGGTTTCTGTTTGAATGGTATTAGGTGCCCTGGCACAGAAAGAGATAAATGGAAAACAGTAGAGCCCAAGAATTTCAATAGGGAACCCTTAGACATAGGAATAGCCTTGCCCTGCTGGTGGGCATGTAGACTGTGGAACGATTCTGGAACCATCTCACATGATTTTGTTGTTAAGAATACAATTTTCTATATGACCCCCAAATTCCATTTTAGGGCACATATCTCCCCCCACTTCTTTCACAGGTCCATAGTGGCATGCATGAGGGTGCCCATGGCCTCATGTTTCGTGGGGCTCGCAGGGAAGGTGCAGTTGGAGGCAACATGGGTTCCATCATCAGGATGGCACGGTACAGCATGGTGGGTGCTTGCTATGGACTACTGTACAGTGATTAGCAGCAGGGGACTGGATATGCACATAGCAACATGGAAGGATCTTAAATACAGAGATCTTACTGAGAAGAGTTAAGAAAAGGGGAACCAGATCTGTAGCACAATAATATTTATATAAATGAAAATGCATGCTCACAAAACCACAGTACACATTTTTCAGGAATGTACACAAATGCAAGGATGCACATTAGAATCACATGTAAATGCTTGCTTATGAGGGGATGGGAGAGACTATCATTGCGGACCCCCCACTTGTGACTCTGTGGGGGTTTACTTGGACTGCTTCCTCTTTCACTCTCAGTATCCTGCATTCCCGCTGGCTCCTGCCAACTTGGGCTCAGATGTGCCCATTTTGACTCTCACACCCTCCCTAGATTTGACATCTCTTGTTTTGCTCTTTCCGTCTAACCACAGCCATGTCCTGAATTCCACTCCACCTCATAGACATGGCTTCATGGCTTTGACATCTTGCTATTGCTTTCTGGGTTTCTGACCATCCTGCTCACCTTCTGGCCTTGCCTTCATTACTCCCAGCTCATTGCTGACAGCTTGTAGTGGTCTTGCTCCATTACCCAGCCATACAAGTCAACTGGTGTGTGGAAGGTAGACCTGCTTGAAATTGTGTGATGGATCAGTGATGACCAAATAAAGTCATGCTTGCCTCAATCTGCTATCTCTCCAGACCATTTGTCTACCCTCTGCCCTCTATTCCCCAGGTGGGGAGCTCTTGCTCTGGAGGGCATGGACCCTGTCTGTCTTTTCTTTTCCTTTATCACAGAAAGCCTTTGACTTTAATACTTTCACTGTGCTAATATATTTTAATATAAACTTCCTTTTATTTCAGAAGCAAAGAGTTAGATAATTTTAAATATACCAAAATGCTGAGTTATTGGGTAGAGGGAGGGAGTCCACCCCACATATCCCATGACCCTTATGTCATGAGCAACCTGCTTCATCCAGCGGAGTGAGATACATTTTAGGAAGCTGGTGACATCATTTAAAGGCTCAGTGGCCAAGAGGTTACCTGGAGGGAAGAGATTGATAATTAGAAGATGCAGATCTCTGCCTTCCACCTGCCTTCAGTTGAGAATCAATCACTGGGAACCGCTAGTCTTTGTGGCTCTTGGCCAAAGTCATTTTCCATGTTTCTTGGACATGATGCAGAGGAGGGCTGTGTAAACACATGTGTATGGGACGGGTGGGTGGGTGGGGGTGTGTGTAGTCTATAAACTACAGAACCAACAGAATGGCTGACCACATGTGTTCCTGGCACCAATTAGGCCTCCAGTCTGTCTGACCCAGCCCGGTTGATGTAGGGCTCAGTGCCAGGCACAGCAGCATGACACGAGGAGCGGTGAGGACTTGCTTCAGTGCTTGATGACAATCTGCTGTCTGTTCTCTAGGGGAGAAAATCAGGCTGCTGGGAAATCATAGTAATGCCACCAGAAGTCCATAATGACTGAGAATCGACTCTGTGATGATAGTTGCAGTCAGTAGGAAGATGGAGGCTAATTAAACACCAGAGCTCTGATGGGGAGAGGCTCTGCCTCAGCTGTGGCAATGACACCACGTGGCACCACTTGGCTAAAGTGTAAATTAGCCTTAGCCATGAGCAAGAGCACTAAAACTACAGCATCATGATATGAAGTAGTTCACAGGCTACCATGACTATATTTTCAGAGTGCAAGAAATTTTGAAAAAGGAAGCCTGACAAAGGAGTCTGGGCTCCTTGTTGATGCAAGAGGCAAAGGGTAGGGGTCTATTTTGCATATGAATATAATTTCTCAAGTGTTTTGTGTCTTATATAAAAAATAGGCGACATATTGAAATCTGGATTACTCTGGAAAATCCAGGCCATGTGGTCACTGTGGTGTTGTGAAATGGTTGATATAATATGTTTTGAAATAGAGTGGCAATAACAAATTGATAAAATGCCAGCAGTAGACCAATGGTCTGCTGTTTGATGAGTCCAGTTAAACAATGGATCCTGGCCAGGTATAGTGGCTCACGCCTGTAATCCCAGGACTTTGGGAAACTGAGAGGGGAGGATCACTTGAGACTAGGAGTTGAAGACCTGGGTAACATACTGAGACCCCCTTCTCAGTATGTTATACAAAAAATAAAATAAAAAAATTAGCTGGGTGTGGCAGTGGGTGCTTGTAATCCTGGCTACCTGGGAGGCAGAGGTGGGAAGATCACTTGAGCCCGGGAGTTTGGGGCTGCAGTGACCTACAATCGCAGCACTCCAGCGTGGGCAACAGAGTGAGACCCTGTCTCTAAAAACACAGAGAAACAAATAAAACAGTGGATCTTTTTGATGCCACCCATTCTCTCAGCAGAAACAGCTCAGAAAGACATGCTGAGAAGTTATGTATTGATTCTGGTGGGAGAGATGAATTCGATGTCATGAAAGCATTGTAATAAGGAGGTGGTGGAGTGTAAAGCTTGTGACTTTAGGTGATCTGGGTTTGTATCTTGACTCAGCACTTAATTGTGTGAGCTTGGGCAAATAGCTTGACTTCTCGAAGTCCTAGTTTTCTTTTCTATATATTTTGAAAACAAATGAAGTATTAATCTATGTAGGGTGTTTAGCGTGCAGTGGCTGAAACATAGAAAGTGCTAAATAAAATTAGCGATTTTAATCATTATTAGTCTTCACCTTGCCATTAAATATCTTAAAAAAACTAGATATTTATTTTTTTTCCAATTGGACTCCTAGATGCATAAAATCCCAAACCTCAACAAGGACAGCGATAATCTATAATAATTGACTAAAAGTTATATGGTAATGTAGTCATATCACCAAATCTGTGAGCTGCCCTTGAAAATTTTTTTTACTGTAGACTTAAAAAAGAGAAGGTTCAGTCCGGGTGGTAGGAACCTGTGGACTGAGACTGAGGCTGTGGCCTGCAGCAGTCTCTCTTGCTGGAGACCAACCTGATTCGTCCCTAGTCACAATCCCTGATTTGCTTGGTGGTCTAAAGGGATCTTGAAAAAGAATGAGGTTTCAGAAAGGGACAGTAGAGTGCTGGTATGGGAGTAGGGTGATCACATGGAAGGAAAGAATCTGGTGGTGTGATGGACCAAGCCAAAGATAGATCAGGACCCTGGGAATGATATGAGTCTCTGCTTGAACTCACTTACCCCAAAGCTGCCTCTGGAAAGGAGAGGGAAGTCTGGTTAAATACAAAGAAAGCATTTCCCCTGGGATCCGTGAAACCATATCAAAGATTCCTATAGTGGGACTGAGAAAAGCAAGACATTTTCCTCCTAGTTGGAGACAGATGGGTACTGAGGTCATCCTAGCTGTGGTCCGGTATGGATGGTATCAAAGCAAAAAGGATCCGAAAAGGGCTGAGGATGAAGTGAAGGGCACAGCCATGTAGAGTCTGGCCCAGCAGCTGTGAGGACAGAGCTTTGGGCTCACCGTGAAGGACGCGTGAGGTACTGCTCATCACTGGGATTCCAGGAGAGACTAAGAAAGGGATAGGCTACGCTTCTGTCTTTAGGTAGGTTACTGGGGGCTCTCCATCCAGTGGGCTCAGGGACAAGTTGTAAGGACCTAGAGGATCATGGGGGTATAGGGCAAACACAGGGAGAAAAATATTAATTTCAGCGAATAGTTGTTCCACATCCACATTGTTCTATGAAGAATATGGACTATTAAAAGTGAAATCTCTGGTATTTCCTAGTTATCTTGAGGCTTCACAGAGCAAAAGCCTTATGGGGCAGGGGAAAGAGAAAGGCACATCTGTGTTTGAGAATTGTCCCATATAGAAGCTAGGCTCCTACCCTCTTGCAGAGACAGGGAGACAGAGGCCCTATCCTTCTTGATGATCACATTTCAAAGGGATGGCTTCCAGGTTTTTGAAAAAGATATTCCTGGGTCATAAAACTGGCAGGAGGCTGGGAGAACACTTACCCCTCAAAGGGGCAGACAAAGAATTTATAATTGCAAGCTTGCTAACTAAGTGCTCTAAGAAACAGGACGTCAGGGCCTAGAGTTGGAAAGAGATTTGTCTAAAGAAAGTTCGTTATGCCGAGGGGCACGTGAAGGCTGTCTCCCTCTGTCACTTGCTGTGGGAGGTGAGAACTGTATGGGGCACTGTGACAGGGTTTTCTTTGGGGGAAGCAGCTTTGGTTTCCCTACTTTATAGAAGCAGACACTGCCTGGAGAGATGGTGACAGGTTCAGCGCCTCCAGCATCTGAGTGGAGGAGCCGGTGTCTTAATTCCTCCCCAGGTCCCCCATGGGCACTGACGTCATTCCTATATCTACCTTGGCCTCTCCCAACCCCATGCTTGTCCATCTACCCCCTGCCCTCTCCGGGACCATTTCTGGATCCTGAGACCCCAGCTCCTCCCCACTGCCCTGCAGAGAGGTTTGGCTTCAGTGAGCTTTCTTAAGTATTTATTGCAGGGATAAGAGCCTGCTGCCCCTGATGGGTGCTTGGCTGCCAGGAGCTGGCCTGGGAGGAGGCGGTTTGTATGGTTTGTATGCTAATCTGCTGATTGCCTTTGATTCTTCCGGGAATTCTACTTCAGCCTTTTTATCTGCCCCTGGGGAGAGACCCCCTGAGCTCTCACCATCTGCCCTCTGCCTGCCCCTCCCCCTCTGGCCCCGGATCCACACTCAGTCTTCCTAGAGAGACCCATAAAATTTTATTTGACTCATTATATCTCAGGCAAAAGCCCTATCCTTCATTTTGAGAAGAATAACCAAGTGTCCAGATTCAAATGTGTTGTATGAGTCAGGGAGGTGGATAAAGGTAGTCTGGCATGAGCTGTCTGGAGGCAGCAATTGAGGGTTGGTCACAACGGGTGTGGAGGGAGAGCCCAGACCTTCCACCAACCATTCTTTTCTCTGCTGGGAGGGAGGAAAATCCTTGATTTTGAGCCCAGTGTTCATTCCCAGAGTTTCCTTCTGAGAACTGGGAGGTGATGCTATTGTCCACCCCAGAGGCATGGCCATGGTGATTTGGCATGTTGCAGGATCAGGGGCTTCATTTTTCAGTCTGTAAGATGCAGCCCTGTGGGTCACCCTCACCCAGTGGTCATGACCTTCACATGTGTTATCATCACTTGGGGAGCTGTAAAAAATACTGATGTTTGGGTCCCTGTCCTTGAGATTTGGATTTAATTGGTCTAGAGGGTGCCCTGAGCGTAGGGATTTTTAAAAGGTGAGTCAAACATGCATCTAAGGCCATTAACCACTACCCCAACCCAGATCATAAGAGACAGACTGATAAGCCTGAATGCTAATTTGTTAATGCAAAATGAGAAATATAATTGTCAAGGAGGTAAGATATTCCATTATCCATGATTTCTCCCCTTGGTAGAAAAGTCAAGATGGAGAACCAAATTCCTCCCAGAAATAGCTTGGCCATCCTAGGGAGAGGTGGGGCATTGTGGTAGGGAAGAACCCAGGCTCTGGGGTCACACAGGACTTGCTATATGTCTTAATTCCCCTGCCTTAAGCTACAGGACAAGGGGCAAGTTACTTAATCTTTCTAAGCCTCCATTTCATCACCCATGAAATGGGGCTGGTAATAACCACCCCAAGAGTTGTTCTAAGGGTTAAAGGAATTAATATATGTGAAGGAGCTGGTAATCACTTAACAGTGATTAAAGTGCTCATTAGAAAGTAGCCATGGTTATCATATAACCTGGTGTCTTGGACTTCGATGGCATGGTGCTCTGCTCTTCTCTAGGGCGTGATAATAATAATGCTGACTAACAATGCATTTTCTGTTTTGCTAAGCTTGATTCTAAGCCCTTTTCATGTATTCATGGAGACACTGAGTCTAAGCCACATTTCCAGAGCCCACAGCTAATGAACAGTCGGGCTGGATTTAAAGCAGCCAGGCTGACTCCAGTGTTTGCCCCTAAAAATCACACTCTATAGCATCTCCAGCTGCCCAGGTTTCTCACCATGTGGACCAGAACACCTGGATGAGGCCAGGGCCCTCAACCCTGGCTGGTGCTAGCAGAAACCTAGCAGAAGGAATGTGTTCACAGAATAATGGTAATCCTGCGTGGAGCATCTAGGAGAGGGAGTGTAACCGGGTGTCCCAGTTCTTGGCCTCCCCTGCCCCAGGAATGGGAAAAGAGGTCCTGGAGGTGCGGTGGGCTTACCCTTCGTATAAATATCATGGGCCCAAAGAGTTTTGCAGAGAGCAATTTATTAGGCAGAGCGGGAGAGAGAGAGAGAGAGAAGTAGAGAGAACTCCCATGCTGTTGTGGGAGGGGATTCCAGAGAGGGAAATCCACACAGGTAAGGTGCAATGGAATTTTAACTTTGAAGTTATTTCTGCCCCATTTATGTTCTTGTTCAATGAGAGTTCTTTCAAACTTCCTCTGGAGTGATTGATCTTTGACTTTGATTCCAGATTGCTTGGGCCCACAGCAGAACCCTTCCTTCCAGGGCTTTTGGTGGGCTTTCTGAACAAAGGAAGCTCACCTGGAATTTTACCTGCCCCGCATGTGGGAAAGTTAGACGAAGAACTCTAGTTCCTGGCTGGGGAGGTGGATGGAGGCATGGCGCTGGGAAGTTCTTGCCTTTGAAACCACGCCCCTTGTGGACCGGGAAAGAGAAGTTAACATAGTCCCTCAGGAGTGTGGCTTTGTTATGGCAACGTTCAGCCAAGCCGTGGATGAGATTACAGCCTTTGTCAGCTATAGCCCTAGCAACATCCGGAGGGTGGCTCAGATCACCTTGGTCAGAACAGTTGTGGTGCCATTGTTCACAGCATGGGCACTGGTGCTGATAGTTAGGGTTGTTCATTTTATGCCCATCTTCAGGTGGCAAACTGACGTAGTAGATTTTTGACACTGCTACTTTGAAGGTTAAGTACCAGCTCTGAAGGGGATGCTTTTTGAACAGAGCCTCTCTGAGCTCGTTGACTGCTCTGGAGTGTTCTGCTTAGGGTGTCTCAAACGCAGACCACTCTAATGTACATGAGGGATAGTTCCACACACATCCCATCTCATTTATGCCAAAGTATTTTAAAGTAAATTATCTCATAAACAATGTAATATTTTTCTCGGAGGAGGGACTTTTCCTTGAATATTGTTTCCAAATATTGTGTCAGGTATATATACAGACAGACGCCCCACAGTCTCTGCAGAAGAATGTAGATAAATGAGATTCCTGCAGGAAATCTTCATGTATATTCGGCCCTCTGTATCCACAGGTTCCACAACCACAGATTCAACCAACTATGGATCAAAAACGTGGTTGGGCCTATGAGGGTTGCATCTGTACAGTGCAGACTTTTTATTCTTGTCATTATTCCCTAAACAATACAGTATAACAACTATTTACATAGCATTTACATTGTACTAGGTACTGTAAGTGGTTTAGAGATGATTTAAAGGGTGTGTGTAGGTTACATGCAAAGACTGCACCATTTTATATAAGGGGCCTAAGCATCTGTGGATTTTGGTATTTGTGCAGGATGCTGGAACCAATTCCCCCATGGACAGGGAATAATTGTAATCTACTTTCTCAGAATGGCCTGGAGCTTTTTTGCTGAAAGTGGGCTGGTTCCCATTACTGGGACAAGTTCAGTCCTACCAGAGCTGAGAAATGGGAACAGGAAGAGTCTTGCCAATGACCAGGTCTGCCCTCAGGTTCCCCTCCCTGATTTTCAGCCATTTGCAAAGGGGATGGATGAAGACGTGGCTGGAGGAGACTTCTTCTGAGATTGCACCTGGCATGGAATTAAAGCAGCCGAGAGGAGGACTGAGCATGTCTTTTCCCCCAGCCCTCTCTCTGACCACTTTTCCAACTATTTCCCACACTTGGCTTCACTATAGTATGTGCTGGCAATGCTTAACTGAAAACTCCTTTCCTCAACAGTCTTCATGGACTCATTGCAATGAAGGGAGACTGCAGAGTGCCTGGCCCCACTGGCATGGCCTGTGACTCCCAGAATGTGGCTGTGCCCTTGTCTGCTGTGTTCCCTGTACTTGGCTTCTGTCCTTGTATGATTGTCTCTTCTGCTGTTGTCTGTTATGACTGTCTTCCTAGCTCTTCGTTCCAAGCCCTCTGGAAGCTGAGGGCCAAACCCTCATCCAGGCCCTACTGCAGATAGGAAAAAGGAAGGATCTGCCATTGATATTGAACCTTGTCATGCAGCAGGACTGCTAAAAGCTTACTCACACATTATATCATTCTTCCCTCACTTGAAAGCTCTGGAGGTATGCATATCCTGGTCTCATTATAGAAGAGAAAACTGAGGCTCCGAGAGGTCAAAACACCTGCCCACAACAAACAGCTGCTCTTAGTAGAGTCTGGATTCAAATCTACGTCTTTGGGCTCCAAATCTAGTTCTTCTACATGGCACTGCATTGTCTCTGATTTCTAGCTACTGATACTAAGCATTAAATCACCCTTAATTGGTGCTTTCTGGATGCCCTAGCTCTTTATTCCACTCATCTCGGGCAGGCTCTGTGGCTCTGGAATCCCTGTTAGCATCCTTTTCTCTTAGTGGCTCAAGGAGAAGAGACCCAGCAGGGAAAGCACAGAGGAAGCTCACTGTTCACCTCACTCAGCACTGGGGGCCCTGGTGTGACCATCCATGGGGAGGGTGTGATTGGAATCTGGTAAACCTTGCTCCAAGCCAGTGTGGCTTCCCGTCTGCCTCCCATAGCTTTGCAGGGAATTCCAGGAACTCCAAGTAACAAATGATGGCAAATGAGGAACTGAAGTAACATAGCAACTGCAAATGTTATTAGTCAGGTGATCTGCAGACGCTGGCTGCCATTCCAGGGCAGATTATGTTTATCCGAGTAAATACCAAGTCCTCATGACAATGGTTTGTGCAGCAGAGAATGCAGAAGCTCTATTGTTCCTGCCCAAGGGGACTCAGAGCAGTGGAAACTGGGGACGTTTTACTCCTTTTAAAAAAATCAAGATGCTTTTGAGTGTACTCCATGTGTATGTGTGTGTTTGAGTGTTTACTGAGACACGTTTAATGAGCAGGTCTGATTTTTTGGCCCACAACCTTTGTTATTTGGTGAAGAAGCCGGTGTGGTCAAATTAACGCAGATCTGAGAGCAGGGCCCCGGGTTTTAGTTCTGGTTCTACAATGAGCAAGCTGTGTAGCTTTGGACAAAGCATTCATTTTCTCTGGGGTTTAGTGAGGTGACTGCAGTAAGACTCAGGGATGGTTAATGACTCGTTCACATTGCAGTCTTCACATCTCCTTTCCGAGGAGTAGTAATGCTCTCTTTGGCTCACTCCTGAGAAAACTGAAACAGGAGACAAGGATGTCATGCTTTTGTGATGCCTTTGCCTGGGCTCTGGGAGACTTGCAGCCAGGGGACACTCATTGCTTTCCTTGCTTGGCGATGGTCCTCCTGAGGAGCTGTGGGTCAGCAGGTGCTCCTCCTTTCTCAAAGGTCTTAGTTTCCTAACTTCTGCAAGGAAGGCAGGAAAGAAGAAGGTGGACCAGGCAGAGCGAATCTGTTAAATGCAGCAGGTCCTGGGTCCTAGATATGCTTGGAATTTGGGGACAGATCAAGGATTCTCAGGATGGCCAAGACAAGATGAAACAACTGAGAATGAAGGAGACTGGAAGGGAAGGTTTGTTCTTTTTGGGAAAGGAGGGAAATGCAGCATGTAGGGACACTTTAAAAAAATCCATTGTTTGACGTCATTTCTGACCAAGGAGAGGCCTGGGTCAGGTTGTCTCGAATACTACCTTATCCTTTTTGATGAGTCTATTCTTTTGTTTTTATGCCTTTCCTTGTCCCCAAGCTGCTCTGCGCTCTTTATAGGGCGCCTCATTAAGGTAGGGCAGAATCCCTTACTTCTGATCTGTCTATCTCTTTATGGCTTAGACCAGAGGTTGGCAAACTGTAGCCCTCAGACCAAATTCTGCCTGGTGCCTTTTCTGGTAAATAAAGTTTTATTGGAGCACAACCATGCTCATTCATTTTCATAGCTACCACAGAGATAGGATGGCCTGCAAAGCCTAAGATATGATTTGGCCCTTTACAGGAAAAGTTTGCCAACCCCGAGCTAGATCACCGCAGTATCCATTCAGGCAGTCTCTCTACCCTCCAGTACTTCTTCTGCACCATTAGCAATGTGATGGCTCCAAAACACACAACTAGTTATGTCACTCAGAGCTTAAAAACCTACAGAGGTCTCTCACCTCCATTCTCATTAGATCCTACACTCAACTCTCTTGGGTGGCATTCAAGACCTTTCTCAGAGCAAACTTTCCCTTCCAGACTCCTTCTTTCTCAGTTGTTTCAACTTGTCTTGGCCATCCTGAGAATCCTTGATCTGTCCCCAAATAGTCCAAGTGTATCGAGGACCCTGGACCTGCTTCATTCAACAGATTCACTCTGCCCCAGTCTACCTTCTGCTTTCCTGCCTGGCAATATCATAGTTGCTCTTTATTTCATTTTTTTTTTCTCTCTCTCTCTTTTTCATTTTCTTTTTCTTTCTTTTGACAGTGTCTCACTCTATTGCCCAGGCTGGAGTGCAATGGTGCGATCTTGGCTCACTACAACCTCCACCTCTCAGGTTCAAGCGATTCTTTGGCTTAGCCTCCCAAGTGGCTGGGAAAACAGGCACCCGCCACCATGCTTGGCTACATTTTTTTTTTTTTTGTATTTTTAGTAGAGATGGGGTTTCACCATATTGGCCAGGCTGGTCTCGAACTCCTGACCTTGTGATTTGCCCACCTCTGCCTCCCAAAGTGCTGGGATTGCAGGTGTGAGCCACCATGCGTGGCCCATAGTCACACATGTTCAAAACTCACTGTTGAAATGTGATCTCCTTATAAGACCTCTGAGGTATTTTCTACTCTAATATCCAGATGAACTGACCAAGTCAGAGGCAAACAGGTGAGAAGCAGGTGAAACTTCCAGGCACTTGGGTGCATGAGGTCCTCCAGGAGAGAAGAAGGAAGAAGTGGTCAAGTTTAAAAAGGGTGGTTGTGGACCAGCAATGGAAGTGACCTTGGGGGGCAGATAAGGAAGGCCATTGAGGCCATGGATGGAACCTCACTTCCCAGTCCTCTGCCTTCCTGTGAGAGTGTCTATGCCCATGACAGTCCTGCCTCCTTCCTGAGCTTAGAGGACTAAGCCCCTCTTCCATACCAAGGCTAGGTCCATACCTGTACCCCCTTAACCCTTCCTTGCATGTGTGGTCTTAGTGTGTGCGCAGCACCAACGAAGTGCTTGCTCTATGCTCTGTGTAGCAGCAGTGACAACAATCAACATGTGACAATACCTTTCTTATTCCAACGCTCAGCGGGATGTCTAGAGAAATCTCTTTCCTGATATATCTGGCAAATCTGGCTTACTCTAGAGAAAAATAAAACAGGCTGGAGGATTTCATGCTGCTCTTGTAAAGGCTGAGCCCACCTGGAAGCACCCACCTTGGCTCCCCTGAGCTTGGATCCCACTGTGAGGCCCGGAGAAGGTGGCCGTGGCAGGCTGTAGGACTCCTCTCACCCTGGAGCCTCTGCTGCCCTCTCCAGCTCCAGCAAGCAAGGCCAGAAAGCCAGGAGAGCTTGCTGTGAACATCACACATGGAGCTGCTTGTGGCTGGCCAGGAGTCTCAGAGCCCAGCCTCCCAGGTCAGGCGCTGGCTCCTCCCATTCCTTGTCACTTTTTAGCTGGAAATTTTGTCTCAGCCTCCCCTCATCTGGGGGCTGGGTGTGGGCCAGGAACCCCCTCTTTCATGGACAGGTTTTAAATCTGAGATTTGACCAGAAAGGGCTGGGATCAGGGACTTCCTGCCACCTGAGACAGGGCTATGGCAGGAAGATCTCATTAACACCTTTCCACAAAGGGGAAAAATAATATTTCAGCTTGTTCCCTTTGTGTCTTCAAGCGGTGATAAGGTGCCACCAAAGTGCCAGTCTGAGCTACGTTCAAATGAAGGATGATTCTGATAAGATGGAGAGGAGAGATGTTCGGGGAGGGGCTGTGCAGGGAGGGGTGCACGCTGGCTTAAGGTTATTAAACAGGAAATGCCTGGCCACGGCGGATCAAGGGGAAATTACATATTCTGTCACATTTGCTTATTGAATCCCCATTCTATTGAAGCTCAGAAGGGGAAAAATAATGCCATCCCCATCAACCTCCTTGTAGCTCTTATTAGATTTCACCTTTCAATATTAAAATGCTAGTGCCGGTGGCAAAATTCCTTGTCAGTTTTTAATATCAGTAAGGGATTGTGGTATTAGGCTTAAGGGGGATGAAGGTGGGAGTGGGGAGGGCAGGCAGATAGTCCACAGGATCCCTGACACACAAAGCCTCAGCTGTTTTTGCTTCTTAGGGCCCGTTGCAGGCTGGGGTCCTCCCACTTAGTGTGGAAAACTGCTGCGAAGGGGGTGACAAACTCAAGGGGTCCTCACGTGCCTGCCAGCTTCACAGTGGGCATCACTATATCCCATACTCAGGTTTAGCCTGCACCTAAACACTGTCATCAGGTTCTGTGTAAGTTTCCCAGGGCCGCTATAGCAAAGTTCCACAAACTAGGTGGCTGAAAGCAACAGACATTTATTCTCTTGCAGTGCTGGAGGCCAGAAGTCTGGAATCAAGGTGCTCCCTCTGAAACTGGTAGGGGAGGGTCCTTCCTTGCCTCTTCCAGCTTCTGGGGTTTGCTGGCAATCTTCAGTGTTTCTTGGCTTGTAGACATCACCCCAATTTCTAGGGAGGCAGAGTTTGCATCACTCCAATCTCTGCCTTTCTCATCCAATGCTGTTTTCTGTGTGTCTCTTCTTTTCTTATAAGGACACCAGTCATGTTGGATTAAGAGTCTACCCTACTCCAGTATGACCTCATCTTGACCCATTACATCTGCAATGGCCTTCTTTTCTTTTCTTTTTTCTTTTGAGGTGGAGTCTCGCTCTGTGGCCCAGGCTGGAGTGCAGTGGCACAATCTCGGCTCACTGCAACCTCCGCCTCCTGGGTTCAGGTGATTCTCCTGTCTCAGCTTCCTGAGTCACTGGGATTACAGGTGCATGCCACCATGCCTAGCTAATTTTTGTATTTTTAGTAAAGACGAGGTTTTGCCATGTTGGCCAGGCTGGTCTTGAACTCCTGACCTCAGGTGATCCACCCACCTCGGCCTCCCAAAGTGCTGGGATTACACGTGTGAGCCACTACGCCCAGCCCCTATTTTCAAATAAGGTCACATTTAGAGGTCCTGGGGGTCAAGATGTCAACACCTCCATCTTTTTAGGGAATGCAATTCAATTCATAACAGGTGTCTTAGTTTAACTCCTCCCTGCCTCAAACCAACCCTGAGACAAGGATTTTGGTGTAAGGAGTTTGAGCAGTGGTTCCAGGATGCATGCAGAACTGGGGAAGTGAGACCAGCAAGGAAGAAGGGACAATAAAGAATAGAATCAGTCCCTCCACTGGGCCTCTGTTCATCTGGAACCCTCTGAGGGGCTGTGGGAGCAACACTAGGAATTGTATTCCTAAGAGCAATGCGGTGGGCATTTATCCCTCAGATGAAGGTTGTCCAGAGCAGGAACTCCTTGGAATTTCATCCAAAAGAGCCCAGCAAGCTTCTGCAGCCAGAGAATGATCTCAGCAGAGCGAGGTAGGAGAACACTGGCTATACAGGAATGGTCCCTATGGTCCTGGGGTAGTGAGAAGGGCTGTGGACAGGGAAGGCATTGGCAGAGTCTCCTACACCCAGAGATCAAAAAAGCCTGGGACAGAAGTTTCCATATGTAAGCATGCCAGCCTTCTGTCTTGCTGGCAGGAATGGGCCCCTCTCTGGGTCACTGTGACCAGGCCTCAGACCCACAATTTACCAGGCTTGCCCCTCCATGCTGAGTTGCTGCCTGGTCTCCTGTCAGATATCCTGGTTCTTTCAGGCTGGGGGTCCTGTCTTGTCTCCCACTTTCTCCTTCCTGGGCATGCAGTCCTGTTTCCAACCCCTGACCTTAGAGTGTTGGGCAAAACTACCATGCAGCCTTGGTCCAGCCCAGTTGGGGGGCTCAGCTTGACCCAGAACAGGACAGGCTCTCAGCAGCTCGCCTTTACACAGCTCGTCTCCTGTCTTTTCTGCCTTGCTGTGACCCCCATCTCTTCTCCTCACTCACTTGGTGAGCTCAGCCATTTAGGGATTTGGGAGAGTAGGATGCTAAAATCACAGAGGACGCTTTAAGGCGCATATTTTTAGAAATCAGCCCAGGAGAGGGGAGAGACCTATCTGGGGAGATGGCTTCCCAGCTGGCAGACAAGGACACCAGGAGGCAAGGCCTGCCCTGGACCCTGACTACTTACTGTTCCCTAAAATGGAGCTGCTCCAGGCCCCTCTCTACTGCCCTGCTGCCCACTGGCCTGAGGACATTTGAGAGCCTCAGGCCATATGCTCCCCCTCCCAAATCATTCTCAAGACCTAACTGTCCTGCCCTCTGGGAGCTGAGCTTCTTCTCAGAGTCACGTTTCTCTGCTAATTTCTGTCCTAGTCCATTCATATGCAGAATACCCCACAGCCATCATCAAGTCCACCTGCAAAGCATGAACAAAACCACTAGGTCTTCATAAATAGTGGGGCACTGGCATGGGTCATGTGGGTCCCAACTTTAGCCATCTTTGGGGTTCTTCAAAGGGGAAGATGGAGGCAAAGTGATCCAAGATGATCTCAACTAGAGGGTGGAGGAGCACGGCCAGCCACGGGAAGCACCAAGGGCTAGAGTCTGGAGCCCTGGGTTCTAGTCCTGCCTCTGCAGCGTTGTTTCATTTCATTTTAGAATTTTATTTTTTTAACCTCCTTTTGTACCTCAGTTTTCTCTTTGGCCAGATGAGGTCCACCATGTCCCAGGTTTGCTCTGACAATAAAACAAGATAATGCCCCTTCTCAGGAAAGTGGCCCTTCTTGATATGCTCATGTGAAACAAAGTTATTGTGAAGTGGATAATGGGATGGGAAATGGACCTTCTGGAAGAAGGCTGGCAGGTGAGTGATCTGGGTGCCTGGCATGCCCATATCAAGCCTCTGAGAATCTAGGAGGTTTCATGACAGGTAGAGGTAGGTTCTGGTGAGGTGAGGCTCAAAGCTGGGGTAGGGGGAGGCTCTGCCTCCTGGCGGCAGGTGGCCTGTCTGTTCACCCCGCTGACTGCCTGCCTTTCCTGAACTCTCCGCTCTTTCTGCCACCTCTGCCCCTGGGGAGGGCTCCAGGCACCTCCCCCTCCTCTCCCAGGGAAATAGACACATGGCACATCAATCATCCCTTTCTTTCCATCTCAGGCGAAGACACAGCCTCCCACATTCAGAACAATCTCTGTGTGCTCAACATTAATGAAGTTTAGGCTGGGGCAGAAGCCGACTGTGGAAGGATCTTTTGGGAACATAGCATTGTGAGCTGGTAGGGACGCAGGGATGGCCTAGCACTGTTTGTTTTATTTCCTTTCTGAGAAATGGGGAGAAGCCTGTGGCGGCAGGTCTGCTTTGACCTCATCATCTCATGCAGGTCTTCTATTTTTCAGTACTGGTGGACTCATCCATCTAAATTCGTTCAAATTGATGGAACCAATTTACACCGGGTTTCTTTTTGATACATAATTTTAGCTTCAGTGCCAACTTGAAAAACTGTGCTTTGGAGACAGATGTGAGACATCACCCTTCTTAGTTTCTTGCTGGACAAATTGCTCACAACTGAGTGGGGCTAAGTGCAGGGGTGAGTGAAGCGCACTCGGTTGGGGCCATCTTGAGGAGCCCCTGCATGGAACTTGAACTACAGCCTTCTCCTCATAGGATGGTCTGACCTGTCAGGGGCACGTACAAGTCAGCTGTGACCTGTATGATGACTATTTGTGTGCATGTCTGACTCCCCACTGGTGGTGAGCTCCTCCGGGGCTGGACCTGAGCCTTCTTTGTGTCCCTGGACCCCTGCACACATCCAGCCTGTAGCCAGCTCTCCTCATATGTCAAGTGAGTCAAACCCTGCCTGCCGGCCCTGGAAACTGGAGGCCCCATGGAGAACCTGGGGGGAAGCCAGGTTGACAGCTGAGCAGCTCTCCCAGGAGCAGCCTTATAAATCTGTTCTCATTAGCAGGAGGCCCTGGGGGAGGGGAGGAGAGCCGTGGGTGTATGTGTGTTGAGTGCTGGGGAGAGCTCTGCCGTTAAGCTGTCAGGGAGCCCCTTCAATCTACGATACTTTACTTCTGTGTCTTCTGTGTCTGGGAAGGCTGTGTTTGCTGGTGGTAGCTTTTCAGGATCCTGGAAAAATCCTGATCCTGAACCCCGATGCCCTGCAAACCTGAACAGCACCCAGTCCAGAAAGTCATGCTTCTCCAGCTCAGTCACATTTTCAGGTGCACTAATTGGCTTATGCCTTTTAGCATAAGGGTTAGAGAAAGAGCTGAAAATTTCTGTTCAGCTTTGGGTGGTGGGTTCTCTTTGTCCTGAGTGCCCTACTGGGGTCACACCTGGTAGCCTCAGCTGCAACTGACTTTTGGTTCTTGGTCTTTAGGCCAAAGGACTTTCCTGACACCCAAATGAGAAGTTTTGAAAAATAGCTTTTCCATCCCACCCATAAGTTACAACGATTGTCCCTGACCCTGCATTCAAAACTTTGCAGGAGTGAGGCCTCCAGCAGCGGGGCTTCTCCTTGGAGCCAGCTCCATGTGTGGATGGCTCCCTCTCTATCTGTGCAGCCAGCAATCAGGCATGTATCTTCCCGGCATGCGGCAGTCACAGTCACAGGCAGGTTAGCATCTGCTGTCCCTCTCCGGAGGCTCAGAGCCCACACCATTGCCCATCTACAGCACCTACAGCAGCTGTCAAGGTGCAACATGCTTGCTCCCTCACTATTTCCCACTTTTCTATTTAAATTTGTGTTACATTAGGATAATGAAACATATTCTGTTTGTTAAGGCCACAGAAACCTGGTTTTGCCACAGAGACCCGAAAGGGGCATGATCATGAGCAAGAGTAAGATAAATACAAATGAAGAGAAAGGGAATCTTAGCTGGGCACGTACCTGAGGCTCTGCTTGAGCCCGAGCTTTTAGACTAGCCTGATAAGCATCATTACTATTCCAGTCTCAGCCCCAACATGGAATAAACCTTCACTGATGACTTTTGTTAACTGAAAAGGCAGGTCTCAGCTGTTTCCTGTGGGATCCAGATCTATGTGATTTCTCTCATTGGCTCAAGCTGCAGCTGCCAGACAGGTGAGGTCAATGGGGATACAGGTGTTTGAACCCCACTGGGACCCCATGACCGGGATCCAGGGCTTTGGAAGGACTGGGCTTCTTGCTAAGTGCCCTTGACTTTGCATAATCTCTGCCCAGGCTCCACTTGTGGACCCATCAGGCCCTCTGAGCAACAGAATGAGCTGTTCACAAAACACTTGGCAAATATTTTCATTTTGAAAACAGCTTTGATTGCCATCCCTTTGAGAAGAGCATTTTTAATACCAAGAATATATACGCAGATTTCTCCTACAGCGACCTAAAAGACACCAAGAGTTAAGGAGAAGGGTCCCCACTAAAGGCCTGAGCTCAGACCTTGCTCCACTGCAGTGCTGGTGTCACAGTCATGAAAGAGCCAGTTTTGAATCCAGCGCCCCCCACCCCTTATTATTAGCATAAAATAGAAACAGAGCATTTGGCCAAACCTTTTAAGTTTTCCTTCAAAAACATAACCCTTTGTCAATATAACTACAGTTCTTAATTATGGGATAAAACAAGGGAAATGATATAGAACAATATTAAGAGAAATAAAAATGTCTGTCTTTAAATTAAGTACGTTTTTAATCTCATCCCCCTGGGCCATTAATTACCACTGTAGCCTCATCTTGGCCTCCCTGCTCAACTCAAGGAGAACACTTAACTTGCTTTTGGTGGTTCAAGTGTCAGAAATGTCCTTAGGCTGGTGTCTAGTTTTTTGGAAAATCACTTCTAACTCCTCTCCTGCTGATCCTTCTAATAACCCTGCTTATGATTTATCAGAGGCAGAGTGTTAAGTGTTTCATCATTTCTCTAATTAGTTCTAGAGGATAACAGCTCCTTCACAAAAACAAACCATTTTTCAAAAATTTTCTCCAAATTTTGCTTCTAGAATACCTTTCCCGTCCCTCTTTCTCTCTAGCTACCCATCTGATTGAGGGTGGTGCTAGAACATGACCCGATGATAACAGCTGCAAACGCTTTTTGAGCACTTACTTACTGCCAGCCGGTGAGGATGCCATGACTTAGAAAGAGGACAAGGTCACATGGCCTGCAACCCCCCCTCCTGCCTCCTGAAGGTCAGGTGAGGTGGCAGATGCTTGGAGTTGAACCTGGGTTCTCCCAGCCTGTAGCCAGGTGCTACTGTCCCTGGACTCTGTTCCCACCTTCCTTTGGTTGCTCCCACTCTTATTACAAACACAGAGAAAAATCGAAATGTCCATCAATGATGGACTGGATAAAGAAAATGTGGCACATATACATTATGAAAGACTATGCAGCTGTAAAAAAGGATGAGTTCATGTCCTTTGCAGGGTCACGGATAAAGCTGGAAACCATCATTCTCAGCAAATGAACACAAGAATGGAAAACCAAACACCACCTGTTCTCACTCATAAGTGGGAGTTGAACAATGAGAACATATGGACACAGGGAGGGGAACATCCACACTGGAGCCTGTCAGGCGCTGGGGTCTAGGAGAGGGATAGCATTAGGAGAAATATCTAATGTAGATGACAGGTTGATGGGTGCAGCAAACCACCATGGCATGTGCATACCTATGTAACACACCTGCACGTTCTGCACATGTATCCTAGAAAAAGAAAAGTGAACCTCTGAGCCTATAACAAACATTTCTGTATCCAATCTTCTTCTCTCTCTGTACCAACATACCTTTTACATACATGAAAATGACAGAATGTCATAGTTCTCTACTAACTTTAAAAAGGTTTTTTATTTTAAAAAAGTGTGTTACAGAGATTTATGAAAGGAATCAAGTGTTTTTCTTCAGGATATTTTACATATGAGTATAGTGCGGAAGAGTTTACAAATTGTTATTCCTTGCATATTAAGAGATTCTTCTTCTGTCTCTGCAGCAGCAGAAATCAATTCTGGTTGGCTTAAACAAAAGGGACATTTTTAAAGGGATCCTGGAGAATGTCATGGGCTCAAAGAAGCTGAGGCAGGAGAATTGCTTGAACTGGAGGTGGAGATTGCAGTGAGCTGAGATCACGCTATTGCACTCCAGCCTGAGTGACAGAGCAAGAGTCCATCTCAAAAAAAAAGACAAGAAAAGCGTAGGGAGTGGGGTCCTTCTGCTGACACACCCTCCATCTATCTCATCCACTGTGATCCTGCGGCCCAGCCCCAGCGTGGCTTTGTGCAGGATGCTAGAGAACCAAGGTAAATTCAACCCCTTCTGCCCATGAGTGCCAGCTGCACCAAGCAGCATTTGCTGGTGGCCACCCCAGTGCTTTTGCTCAACAGTTAGCCTAAGGCAGTATGACAAACTCAGTTCAGACCCGAAGTAGGGGAGGTTATTAAGGGAAGGAGGTATAAATAATTCTAGGTGATAGCAATTCCTGGCGCCAGGTGGAGTCTAAGTCTTCAATCAAAGAAGGTCTCAGGAGATGATGCAAAGAGCTAGTTGCAGGTTTCAAGAGCCAATCTGGAGCTTCCTAGGCTCGGGGGAGGTGGGGACTGCCATTCTTGCCCCAGCTCTGTCAGTCGTATATTGCTTGATCTTGGGGAAATCACATGACCTTTTTGTTTCTTAATTTCTTGGTTATTATACAGAAGTGTCACAGTATCCATCCCATCTTGGAGAGTTGTTGTGAGACTGAAATGAAAAGTTAAAAGCACTGTACATTTTGAACTATTGCTCATCTGGGGAAACTGAGCCACAGAGCCATTTCTCAGACCAGAATGCAGAGGAATGAACGCAGCCTTTGGAATGTGCCAGAGTGGATGAGGTAATTAGCTGCCCTGGAGTCCTTTCCCTGCACTTTGTAGTTAAAGGTGACCGTGACTTTTGCTAACTTTCCTCAGGATCACAGATTTCTCTGAGCAGAACTGTAGCCATAATAACTTAGCAGGCTCCACTGGATCGATAACTCTGAAATCTAAGGGCCATTCAGTTGCTAAAGGCTTTTTATTTAGCTTTTGTGTTTGGTATTAATGTTATCCCCATGGCATCTAAATGGCAGAGCTATTTATGGATTGGAAGTCATTCTGACAGTGTGGCTCCTGGCCATCCATCATGGGCAGGAGAGAAAAATCCAGGTGCGCAAAACTCCTAGGGTAGGCAGGACAGATGGGGATATTTAATGCTTGCTGATGCCATGAATTCTACTTAATTTCTTTGCAAGCAACAGTAGCAAAGGGCAATAGAAAAAGAGCATCTTTCTTTGAAAAGGTAAGAGATCTAGTCCTAACCTTTGCATCAGAGTCATGACTTCTCTGAAGTTGAAGTCACTGTAGAAACAACATTGTGATATGTATTTGTACTTGTCAGCCTTTTTTGAATATGAAGATTCTTTTAATTGGAAAAAAAGAATCTCCACATGGGAGTAACTGCACCTGAATGTTGACTGATTGAGAAGATACATAATTACTGTAGGGTACAGTGTATTCAGTAACAATTTTCAGTGAGTTTATATTTAATTCATGAAAATGACACACTTGAAAAATAGTGCATCTATGATTGAGACTTTTTTTTTTTCAGTTTAAAGACTGAAGATAGACCTTGCTGCTAATGTTAACAGTACGCTTAACACTTGTTGAGAGTTTGCCATGTTCCAGGTGCTGTTCTAGGCAATTTTTTTTTTTTTTTTTTGAGACAGAGTCTTGCTCTGTTTGCCCAGGCTGGAGTGCAATGGCATGGTCACAGCTCACTGCAGCCTCAACCTCCCAGGCTCAAATAACCCTTCTACTTTAGCTTCCAGAATAGCTGAGACTACAGGCACATGCCACCACACCCGGCGAATTTTTAAATTTTTTTGTAGACATAGGTTCCCCCTATGTTGCCCAGACTGGTCTCGACCTCCTGGGTTCAAGTGATTCTCCCATCTTGGCCTCCTAAACTGCTAAGATCACATGTATGAACCACAGTGCCCGGCCTGTTCTAAGTATTTTTAAAGCATTATATCATTTAATTTTCATGACAACTCTGTAACACTCACCATTCCCATTTTATAGATATGGAAATAAGGATCATAGGTGTTAAGTAACTTGCTCTGGGTCACTCACCTGGCAAGTGATGGAAAAAATGCTCGTCCCTGAGCTGTCCATTATTGTCATCAACATCATCAGCCACGGTCTGCGAGACTCGCCCAACGCAGACTTTGCATGGAGCCGACGTGGAGGCGGGTGTGATAGGGATAAGCTCTAACACTCTGTTCAGCATGTTTTGAAGTCCGCCTCCCATCTGTGAGCACGTGCCAACCTCTCGTGACTGCACATCCTGCTTTATTCTCTTCTCCCCTATCTTCCTCCTTTTTCTTTCTCATTTGGCCTTTACAAGTATGGGTTCAATAGGAACTTTTAGAGGGGGTGCAGGGCACAGAGAGTTGAGAGACTGCCAGATATTTGAATAAAATTTTGTCTCTGAATCGTATTTTTCACCATTTATCTCCACCAAGGTTCCTGACTGAGGAATGATGTTCACAGGGAACAAGAGTCAAATGGGAAAACCTATGGCTTCATTAGTAGCTAGACACACTCCTGACACTCCCAAGACCAGCCTTCTCTGCAAGCATCTGGTTTGGAGATTATGAGGCCCAAGCTTAGCTTCCAATTTCCTATTCTTTACTTCTAGAACGTAAACATTCTGTAGAAATTTCTCTCTCTCTTTTTTTCTTTTGTTGAGACAGAGTCTCACTCTGCCACCCAGGCTGGAGTGCAGTGGTGCAATCTTGGCTCATTATAACCGCTTCCTACTGGGTTCAAGAGATTCTCCTACCTCAGCCTCCTGAGTTTCTGGGATTACGGGCACATACCACCACACCTGGCTAATTTTTGTATTTTTAGTAGAGACAGGGTTTTGTCACTTTGGTCAGATTGGTCTAAAACTCCTGACCTCAGGTGATCCGCCAGCCTCGGCCTCCCAAAGTGCTGGAATTACAGGAGTGAGCTACCATGCCTGGCCTTCTGTAGAAATCTCTGAGTCCACTTTTTAAAACTAGTCTCAGGAAGGAAGAACAGCTAGCTTGTCTTTCCATGTGGGCATCCAATGTATTTGTCCCTATTTTTATTTTCTGGCTATGGCACTGGCATTTCTTTGGGGAAACTGCCTCTCTTTCGTTCCTTGTCATTCTGGTAGAAGCCACCAGTTACCGTATCTGCATTCCTCTTTTGCTGCGGCCACATTGATTGATCCAGGAATGTAGATGTGACTCAAGCAAGGCTGATCCATGGACCTGGGAAGGAGGAGGTCTTCCTCCTTCTTGGGTGTTTTACCAACTGAAGTGCTATAAATGTAGAGCCACCTGAGGCCCCTGTTCATGCCATGAAAGAGGACCCTGCATAGTAAGAAAGAAGTTGAAGCTAACACCAGAGAAAAGCAGAGTTGAGAGATGGAAGAGTTGCAGAAAGAGATTGAGAGATGGAGCAGAAGGTAGGTAGGTAGATACCTGATGACATTCTTGATCTAGATAGGCTTGCATTAGGTTTTACTCTTGGAATTTGTGGCCACAACAATTCACCTTTGTTCTTATCTTAAATTACTTTGTTGTAGACTTGTAGCCAGAAAGTCTTGACTAATCCACTCATCCATTCAGCACAGAAAATTACTCCTGATGTGTGTCACTTTACAACACACCCATCCTGCCTGCTGGTGCCATGTGGCTTGATAAATGTGAGGCTTTAACCAATTTGGGAGGAGCTATTGTGGGGTAGAAATGTGCTTCAAAGAGTGGGCAGAAGGGTTCCCTCTCCTCTAATTGAAGAAGCATGTTTTATCCCAGGAGTAAGATAGGTGAACCCCTCTTTTAGACTCTTGGGTATCAATGAATGCAATGAAAAAGGCATTTACTGACATTTTTTGTGAGCTCCCTGTGACTGAGTTGTTCTGGAAGGGTGAGTCTTAAAGATCCAGGCTGATTCTGGTGGATCATGTGTTATTCTGAGTATATTTTTGAAACTGGTAAAACTTGGTTGCTACTTCTGAGAGGTAGTAGTTCAGTTTTTTTCTCAACAGACAAAGATCAGTAAGGAGGGAAGAGTTAGACGGAGTTTGCCCATGAATAAGAGGCAATCCTGAGGAAATGCAATCCTGCTCCTTTTAGACTGGTTTAGGAAGAAGCTGGTGGAAGTGACATTGATGTTGTATGAAAATATGCTGCTTTTTGGGTGTATCACTCTGATCTCATCATAAACTATTATGGCTTTATTGCTTCACTATTTTAATAAAAACTCAGCTTAAGGATGTTTAATCTTGAACAAACATAATCTTGGTGGCCATTGGAAACAAATATTGCAGATTCTAATGCCTGAATATAGACTACTACATATACTGGAAAGGTATAAAATGACAAAGTAGATCCTTTTATACCCATCCATTATCTTTTCTTTTTCTTAGCATTTTCCATCTCTTTTTCTTTACTTTCTTCCTTGATCGAACACTCCTATAACCAAAGACTGTGACCTTCACTCTTATACTCACATTAGTATCTTTGGGGAGTTTTGCAGTGTCTCCAAGATGGTAATCACTGGGTTGTTTTCCAAAGAAAAATATGAGTGCTGGCTGGGAGTTAGGAAATCCAGGTGACCCTCTGGAAGGCACTTAAATTTCTCTCAAAGCCTCAATTTCTCCAAGTTGAGAGTGAGAGAATAGGATTCAATAACCATTAACGTCCCTCCGGCTGTTCACCGCAGGGCGCTGTGGTGGTGGCTTCTCCAGCTGGAGTGTTTGGTCCCAAGCAGAACTTGCCTTGTGCTTCTTGGACTATCGGACAGTTCCAAGCATCCAGCCCCTGCCTCCACACCCTTCCCTCCAGCCCCCCACCCCTCCCCCACTTGCCAACTGCTTAGGTGACTGAAAATCAGCTTATTTTTGAAACAAGAGAATGAAAAGAAGAGTTTCTTTGCAAATCTTTTTCTTTTTCTTTTTTGAGACTGAGTCTTGCTCTGTCACCCAGGTTGGAGTTCAATGGCATGGTCTCAGCTCACTGCAACCTCTGCCTCCCAGGTTCAAGCAATTCTCCTGCCTCAGCCTCCCAAGTAGCTGGGACTAAAGGCGTGCGCCACCACATCCAGCTAATTTTTTTTGTATTTTTAGTAGAGATGGGGTTTCACTATGTTAGCCAGGTTGGTCTCGAACTCCTGAACTTGTGATCCACCTGCCTCAACCTCCCAAAGTGCTGGGATTATAGGCGTGAGCTACCGCACCTGACCTGCAAATCTTTTTCACTATCAGAGCAAACACTGGACTCAGGAGTGTCCAGTAGCCTCCATAACACACTGTTCTCTGTTGCCCACTTTGCCCACCTTGCCCTTATGTCACCCAGGGCCCTTCTAGGCTGCCTTTGAAGAGTTGCTAATGATGGTCCACATTCTGAAGGTCACGTTGTTGTGGACAAGGTGGAGCAGGGTCCCTGGGCTTTGACGGCCATGGCTCTGAAAATGCTTTATAGTTTAGACGTTCAGATGTTCAGGCAGGAAGCTCAGGTATTCCATTCCTTTGGCTCTATATCTCTTACTATGATTAGCAAGCAAGGAATATTTCCCAAGAACCTTGAGCGTCTGCAGAACTCACAGAGGAATAAAGGGGATTTTTGGCGAAGGTGATAAGACATGAATTCAGAGGGTCTCCTTTGGTGGTGACCTTCTACGGCTGTCTGGTGACTTCTATGGCTGTGTGGTAGAGCGAACACATGGAGTTCACAGGGGTGTTGAGCTAGTCCTAGTAGAAGATCCCTCCCTCCCTCCTGAGTGACCTTGGGCTGACCATTCACTTAACCTCTGTGACTGTCAGCTTTCTCACTTGTAAAGTGAGACAAGAATTTCCATTTCGTGGGGGATTGTTGTGGCAATTAAGTGAGATAATTGGTGTCATGCCATGTTGCTAGCACTTTTAGCTTTCCTATGGATACTGCAAAGATTCAATGAGCCGGCTGTTAGGAAGGCCATTTGCTAATTGGGAAGGCTGGGGTAGAATGAGACTGACTGAGCCAGGCTAGTGAGTGTGATTCAGCAGAACTGATAGCCTTGACCACTTAAGATGGGAACCGACTGCCCCATTAGCCCCCTCAAGCTCTGGAGGTGCAGTGCTGAACTTGCTGAAGTTCAGTTGCTTTGGATTTTGGCAGAGATGCACAGACTCAAGGGGTGAAATGCTCTTCTAGTCATTGCCTCCATCTCTCCCCATGGCCCAGGCAGGGAATATCTGCAGCCTCGGTACCTCCTTGCTCATTGCTCAAAGTCAAGCAGTGTTTTATGACTAAGGCGGATGAACATGTCTAAATATTTAAACTGGCAGATCAATCTGTGGCGACAAGGAGCAGCATTAAAAAAAAAAAGACGAGACATTCCAGTGACGTTTTCATGACTGGCAGCATGCCATGGGGAGGGGACTGGGCTCTGTCTAGATGTAGTTCAGAAGGGGAGAAAGTGATAAGTCAAAGAACACTGGACTAGAAGTCCTGTCTCTGGCTTTTAACCAGAGCCAGTGTGCTTGGAGCAATAGAGGGTGGACAGACAAGAGATTGATTGCACGTAGCTCCAGTCAGCCTCCCGGCATGCTGAGCTCCTGGGTGGTCTCCAGCTTCGATCATCATTTGTCCCCTGATTGAGTGTGCATAGACAGGTGACATCAGATGAGAGGAAGGAGGACATGGCAAAAGGAATACAAATGAGTAACTGTATTTTACATGCTTGACAGAGGACAGTGCTGGACTTGCAGGCATGATGATGGTGGCCGTCCTCACCCTTCTAAAGCACCTGTAGGATAGGATAGGGTGGCTCCTACTGTGAAGGAGGCAGGTGGCATCTGCAGGCTGGATCAGGCATCCGTGTTATGATGAAGCTACAGGCTTTATGTTAGTAGAGCTGCAAGTGCAGATGTAGCCTTCAGAAATGCAGTACCAGAAGGTGCAGGGTGGGGGAGCCTGGCTTGTCATCACATTCAGATGATCGTAAAGCAAAGACAGCAATTATAGCTCGTGCTTCCTGGATGCCTACTATGTGTTAGACCCTTTGGTAGGGAATTTACATATTTATTCTTTCAAGGAAACCTTAGATAAACAGACTATGGAAGTGGATATATGAATACACACACAAACGCATGCACACACATATATCAATATACCACGTATATAAATAAAACACACCCATCTGTATTCATATGTGTAGGTGTCTGTATATATGTGTATATATATGCAAGTATGTATATAATAACTATAAGCTTGGTTTAACTTTGCATAAATCACATCCTCTATTTCTCTTGCCTTTAATATGGAAATATACTGCCTATATATGTTTATTTATATATTTAAAACATTGTTTATACTCTCTAAACTTTCATTTCTTTCTAGTGACCAAAATGTATTAGATACTCAGCTATGGGAAGGTCCCATGGAGGAAGAGTGGCTAAAGGTAGACTTTGACCTGAGAAGAGCTGCCTTTTCAAGCAGGGATGGCTCCAGCAGCAGGTGCATCAAGCAGTTCTGCCTGGTGAATGTCAGAGGAATGAATATTACTGCTGTGCTGCCTGACACACTTGTGTTGTCCAAGCTATGTAAGTGTTGACCATTGTTCACGTGTGCACATATGCATTAGAGTTCCTTATTCACCATGTATCCTGAGTGCTTCTGTCAGTGCCTGGCACCTAGTAGACACTCAATAAGTCTTTGTTGAATGAATGAGTTCTAGGTGAGGGAGGAGACTTCAGTTTCTTTGCCTTCCACAAAGTCACAGAGTAGGAGCATGGCAAACTTACATCCCATCCCCACGTAAGCGCTCTTAGCTTCCAGGCCTGAATCTAAAGAGCAGACAGTTTAATCTCAGTCTGGTTTAATGCTCTCAGCTTTCAGCCATTGTTTTCTGAAATTCTTTTTGTCTGTAAAATTCTTAGAACTAGCCCCTGAGATTTAAGGATTTCCTTCATGTGGTTTTCACTTCTCCTTCTAAGCAAAGGCAAAGTTAACTTTAAACAATGTTAGGGGAGAGGTGAATGCCAGTGTCCTATGGCCCCGTGTACATGTGCATGTGTGCATGTGTGTGTGCAAACACACACTTGTGATGCTGAGATTACTGGTCTTATTTTCTCCCAAACATGTTAGCTCCACAATTTCATAATTAGGGGGATGCTAATGTTCCATGATTGGAAAATGTCACCCTGTGTGACTAATTTGCCAGCAGGGCCTAATTGAAGTTCGGCATCATCTGCGGCTCCTGTAAAGTCTTTCTTCTGAAGTGTGGAGGCAGAGGCTGTGGTGGTGGCAGGGAGCCAGGCTGGGTGAGTGGATGGCGATTTATTGCCCCTCATTTCTCAACAGTTCTGAAGGGTCAGATGGGACATCAGCTGTGGCTGAAATGGGGTTGGCCATAAAGGAAAAATCTGGGGCTGGACTAACCCATGTGGCAGGTGGCACTCAATAAATAGCTGGGCTTTCTCCAGGGAGGGCTGGTTTTTTTTTTTTTGAGTTGGGGGGTCTTTTGTGTGAATGCAGATATCACAAAGAAGCAGGGCTGGAGGCAGCCTAAGGCAGAGGGTAAATGCTAGGGAGTTTGTCCACTGGACTGCAGGATCCTTGAAGTCCAGGGATACGTGCTGATTTATTCCTGGGTTCTCAGTGCCTGTCATCATGCGTGGCACCAAGTGGGCATCCAGTTATTGTTTCCTGCATGGATGGAAGGAACGGCGACCTCTATTTCTTGAAGTCAGAGATGACTTTGTATTGGATTCTTGACCTGGATTTTAGGGAGTGAGTAGGAGTAGCAGGAGGCTGGGACATAAAGGTATTTGATATTTGAGACCTTCATTCATTCAACAAATATCTTCTTGGGCATTTTTTGTGCATAAGCTATGAGACCAGATACTGGGTATAAACTGATGACCAAACTCTCATGGTTTCTGCTTTGTGGAGGTCACATTCTACTGAGAGGGTCAGATGAAAAATAGACAAGAAAGAAGCCAACCCCCAAGTTACAAATTTGATCCAGTGCTGTAATTAAAAATTACATATGTGTGGTGAGGGAGGATGCTATTTTCATAAGGTGGTCAAGGAAGGCCTCTCTGAGGAGGTGACATCCAGTTGACATAGGAGTGATGAGAAGGAACCAGCCATGTGTGGATGGAGGGAAGCACATTCCAGGCAGAGGGAACAGAGGGAACAGCATGAGAGAAGAGTGTGCAGCAGGAAAGAAACAAGGGCTGAACTGAAACAAGGGCTGAAATTGGGGTGTGGAGGGGAAGGAGTGTTGGAGATGTTACAAAGGCAGGCATGGGCTGGATCATGCAGGACTTTGTCTGACTTAGGGAGAAATTTGGATTTTATTTCAAGCACAATGGAGATTCATTAATGAGGTATAAATAGGGGCAATACTTTTTTATTTTATTTTATTTTATTTTTCTTAGAGACAGGGTCTCACTCCATCCACTTACCCAGGCTGGAGTACAGTGGTGTGATCAAAGCCCATTGTGGCCTTGAGTTCTCTGACTCAAGGCCATCTTCCCACTTCAGCCTCCCAAGTAGCTGGGACTATAGGTGCACACCACCATGCCTGGCTATTTTTAAATTTTTTTTTTTTTAAGAGACAGTCTTGCTGTGTTGCCCAGGCTAGTCTCAAACTCCTGGGCTCAAATGATTCTCTTGCCTCAGCCTCCCAAAATGCTGGGATTATAGGTATGAGCCACTGTGCCTGGCCTTAAGGATATAATTTCATGAAGATGATAAATCCTGCTGTAGAGATTGGATTATGGAGTGGTGGGGTAAGAATGGATCCAGGACCCTGGTTAGGCTATTGGAGTAGTCAGAGGAAAGAGGAGGCTCTGTGGGATGATAGGGAGTAGCAGTATTTTTCTTGCAGGTGGTGGGAGCTGTTGAAGCATTTTGTCCAGCAGTGGGTAACTGGGTGGGGTATGCATTTTGTAATAATTGCTCTAGTGGCAGTGTAGAGAATGGATTGGAGGAAAGAAAGAAGGAGAGAGGAAAATCAGTTTCTGTGTTATAGGGACCATATTTTAAGAGGGAAATGGGCAAACTGTAGCTGATCAGGATGGCCATGGATGGAAAATGCTGTGTGAGGGAGATTCAAGGATCCAGCCTGATTGAACCCAGAGAAACACATTGGGCAAAACAGCCCCCATGCTCTGCGGGAATGGCCGTCAACCAGAAGGGAGCAGACCTCTAGGGGTGAAAGCGATGGGGTCACTGGGAAGCTCAATATCTGACAGAGACGGCTTTCTGACAGTTAGAATTGCTTGGCCATGGGACAGGTTTTACACATATGAATACAATTACTTCTGTTTTTATTTTTTTTCCTCCTCTACGTCATGTGAAAAAAGGTAGATGAGTTCTCACTGAATTGGGGGGCATGGTTGGGATGGTCTGCTTTAAAATAGCAATGATGTGGTATATTCAAACCTCACTTTGAGGATCTCAAGGAGATCCTACTGCTCCCAAACTGAGGAACCAGGGGGCACCCATGGGACTGATTGGGAGGGACATGCCCCGTGTAAACTGGAATTGTGGGAAGAGACCATTCTTTTGCGCACCCCATTTTCTGGATAAAAGGAAAAAGACACTCCTATTTTTGATCTTTTAATTCAAGAAATGAGGCAAAAGCAATCTAACCTGATCCTGGACTTTCTCTTGAGTTGCACACAGAGGATTCCTTTTATTCATCCTTCCTCCTGCTATTTCCCTTTAACTCTTAATCACTCACCAACCTCCCTCCCCATCCAGAAGAGCACCAACTCAAGAACTAAGCTACAAGAAAGTAGACTTAAAAATAAAAGCTCACAGAAAACTCACTGCTATCAGCAGCCCCCACCCCCTCCGCATGTACCATTCTCCCCAGAATTAATTCAGAAGGGGAAGCTATAATCTGATTTCAGATTAATAATGTACTCAGCAGCCCATCCAGCTGTCATTCTCCCTCTCTTTCCTCTCTCTCTAGCTTCATCAATTCCTGAATCACTTTCAGGCCAGTCTTTTTACATGTGATTTCTCCACTTCCTAATATTTAATTTTAATTCCAGCCCCCCTTCCCTTGCAAATCCTCTGACTACACAGACCAACCTGGTTTTCCCCTCTG
>PVKP010000748.1:31785-176474 GCA_004027715.1 Plecturocebus donacophilus
GCCATCTTCCACTGTGTTCTAGAACAGAACAGGTCCCCTCACACCCTGTAAGAAGGAGGAATCCCTCTGAGTCTGGGGGAGCCACCGGGTCTGGCCTGGCCAGGCAGGTCCCATGCCAGAGCTCTAAGCAGGAGTCGACAGTTCTCTGCAGAGCTCAGAGGCTGGGCGGAAGTGCAGGACTGGGGTGTGCTCAAGCTCAAGGAGGGGTGGTCAGCCAGCTCAGGGACAAGGAGAAAGGTGGAGATCACCCTCACTGTTCCTCAAGTCCCTCCACACCCTTCTTCCGTTGTTCAGGGTCAAGTACCAGAGGGACTGTGCCAGAGAATGGCCAGCTCTGGGGCAGGTGTTCAGGTTCCTCAAGCAGGGGTGTGTGGCAGGACAGGCCGCAAGCCTTTGGACACAGCCCTGAGCCAGAGTTTCCAGTGCTCCAGCACCTGCTGGCTCTCAGGAATGTCCAGGCGGCGACTACCAGAAGCACAGCTTGCATCCTTGGAGGGTCCGCTTCCCCTCAAAGGTGGGTCAGCAGCTATGGGGCTGCTGTGTTTCCTCTGGATGGAGCTTCAGTTTGAGGAATCATTTGATTTTGGGCAGTGGCAGCCTGGCTCCTTCCTGGAACTCCTGCCACCAAAGCTTACGATGGCCTTCCTTGTTTTCATCTCACGGGAGTGCCTTGAAGGCAGGGACTGTGTTTTGTACACTTTATATCCCCAAAACACCAAGCTCTTGATCATGTGAGAAGTTCAATAGATACCTTTCTCCAGGGGATCAAGGCAGCGTGGAGGAGAGGGGAGAGCTCGGGCCCCCTGTCTGCACACCTGCGCTGTAGTCTCTGTGTCAGTGCCTGTAGCTGTGCCAGCCCGAGAAGGTCTGCTGGTTTCTTGTGACTGCCTTAACAATGTACCACAACCCGAGTGCTTAAAACAGCAGATGTTTATTCTATTACAATTCCGGAGGGCAGACATCCAGCATCAAGGTTTCAGCAAGATCTGTTTTTGCAGGAGGCCCTGGGGCAGAATCTGTTTCTTGTCCCCTTCCTGGTTTCTGGTGGCTGCTGGCACCCTTTGGTGTCCTCTGGCTTGCAGCTGCATTCATCCAATCGCTGCCTCCCTTGTCACATGGTGTTCTTCTTCTGTGTCTCTGTGTCCCTGTGTCTTCACGGGGCCTTCTTATAAAGACACTAGTCATTGGATTTAGAACCCACCCTACTCTGGTATGACCTGACTCGATTACATCCGCTAACACCGTATTTCTAAATAAGGCCACCTTCACAGGTATGGGGGCGGTATGGGATAAGATGTTGACATATCTCTTTTGGGGGCTTAATTCACTCCACATCAGAAGGTTACTCCACCTATCCAAGGGTATCATACCCTAGGAGAAGCTTGAGATAGTGTAAAGGGAACTGAACTTGGAGAGAGGAGATCGGCCCCCAGACCTAAGTGCTATAAACTATGGTGTTACCTTGATGAAGTCTCTTTACTTTCTTTCTTTCTTTTTTTTTTTTTTTTGAGATGGAGTCCTGCTCTGTCACCCAGGCTGGAATGCAGTGGCCTGATCTTGGCTCACTGAAATCTCTACTTCCTGGGTTCAGGTGATTCTCTTGCCTCAGTGTCCTGAGTAGCTGGGATTACAGGCGCATGCCACCATACCCAGCTAATTTTTGTGTTTTTAGTAGAGATGGGGTTTCATCATGTTGGCCAGGCTGGTCTTGATCTCCTGGCCTCAAGTAATCTGCCCACCTCAGCCTCCCAAAGTGCTGAATTATGGACACGAGCCACCGTGCCCAGCCTGTCTCTTTACTTTCATGGGTCTCAGTTTCTTTGTCTACAAAACGAGGACATACATCTAGATTTCTGAGATAACTTCCAATCTAATATTTTTTGATTTAAAATTTATTTTTGATTTAGCCATTTTTCTGCCTCAAAGAGAAAGACAAAGAATGAATAATAAGAAAACCAAGAAAGCAGAGAAATAGAAAGAAGTAAAGGAAAAGAAAATAATCAGGGGAGAAATACAGTGAGCAGGAACATCAGACAAGCAGAAAAGTGGAAGCAAGCGTGATAGCGCAAACAAAACCAAAGGAGGACGTCTGAGGGAGCAGAAAATGGAAGCCTATTTGTCTGCGTGTGTGTGTGCCTGCGGGTTTGCATTTAACCTCGTTTGCTCATAATCTGGCTGCAAAAAATATATAGCTATATAATAAGGAGCCAGACATTTCCCCTGGTTGCATACAAACTCCTGTTTTATCAACCATTATCTCCTGATGCCATTAATTTAGAACATATTGTTCGACGGACTGCCGAGGCACGACCTGGGGAAGGTGCTCTGTGTTTGTGTGTGTGTGTGTGTGTGTGTGTGTGTATGTGTGTAATAACAGCGAGCCTTCTTTTTTTCTCTCCCTCCTTTACATAAAGCAAAGCAGTGTGTTGACAAAAGTCAGGTCAGGGAGAGAACCATTTTCCATGTCTGTGGCACCAGCCTGTCTTCAGCTGCCTGCTCACGTTCCACCTGGAAAGATTGCAGTAGAAACAGCCTTCCCTTACTTGAGTTGTGCATGTTCTCTCTGGCTCCTCGCCCAGTGATCCTGGCACACACCCAGAGCCCTGGGCCCCATGCAGGCTGCAGGCAGAGCCACCTCTGTATCTCTGTATAGCTCTGTTGCTTTCTCCAGGGTGGGAATCCTTGGACTGAGATTTCCCCCAAATAAATCCCCTTGTTGGTAAGAAGCTGCAGCTCCTGCTTCTTTAACTATTGCTCTCAGTTTGCAGGGTACCAAGTTTTGTGCCACCTCAATTCATATTCACCCCCTCCCCCAGCTGTGTGGTTGCTGACCTTCTCATAATAGCTAGTCTACAATAATTGTGCAGCAAGTGGGGTTGCCAATTAAATTGTGCAGTGATAATTATGTAGCAATTAGGGGTGTGCATAATTGTGCAGCAAGTAGGGTTGCAAATAAAAATCCAGCATATCCACTACTTTAGAATTTCAAATCAGCAATGTATTTTTTTAGGATAAGTATGTCTCAAATATTGCATGGGACATATTATACTTTTTAAAATAAAAATTATTCTTTTTTTTTTACAAATTCAAATTGAACTGGGCAACTTGTATACTTTCTGGCTACCCTTGAGGCAGGGGGAACTGACACTGCAAAGCTCCCTTGCTCTTCCTGTTTTCATTCTTCTTGGGTCTGAGACAGCCAAGCTCAGCACTATTGGCAATCTCTCCTTCCCTACCCTCTCTGACATTTTTCATGTGATGCTTCTAGTTCTTTTTGTTCTTGGTCAGTTCCTTATGGATAGAGGGAGTCAGGTAAATGCTGTAAATAAATAGGCTTGCCCATCACCCAGATTAACCCTTGGGAATTGTGTCTCTATTCCATTGTGATTTGTTTGCCAACATTCAGGTAATGCTCCTTATTTTTTTATTTTTTTTTACATGCATTCATTCATAGGTATTTATTTTTTGCCATCAGGACACCCAGGGAAGATGGAACACTGAGATGCAAAATCCATCAAAATGGCAAACATTCTAGCAATCACATGTCTAAGAATCTGCCCCAAATAATCAGAGATGTGCAGAGATTTATGTACAAAGATGTGCATCCCAGTGCTATCTATAATAGTGAAATATTGGAGACCCTCCAAGTCTCCAACAGTGGGAGGATGGTAAATGGTGGGATATTCCTAGAGTGGAATATTATGTGACAGCTAAAAATCATGTTTTTATAAAAATATTTTATGACATAGCAGTGTTAATAATACAGAGTGAAAAAAATGATACATGGTAGTGTGATCCTAATACACATGTTCACCAATATATTAGTTGTTTGGAAGAACATAGAGCCCTGCTTGCAGCACTGCATACAATTCATTTCAGAGTTTCTCCCCTTCTGATGGTCAGGATACCATGGTTGAAAATCAGCATGGAATTGTGGTTTGATTACACTTTACCTCTGGGGCATCATTGTTTGTTTGTTGTTTTTCAGCACTGGGGTGGATGTGAAGAGACCAAAAGGGGACAAAACTGGTGCCTCCATTTATAAAATCATGTCTCTCTCATGTGCAGAGGGAATGACACATCTTGGAGAACCCAGAAGTGACATGGTCTCCTCACAGCTCCCTCTATCTCATCTTCCCTGTCTGCAAGGCTGCTGTTTAACTTCCTAGACTCCAATCCCATTCTAGTAAGCTTCTGCCCAACATTCTTCTATGGCTTCTTATTACCTTTAGCATGGCTTCCAATCTGTGGAGGAGTCCCTGGAACTGGAGCTCGGAAAGCCATGTCTCCCACACAGTCTCACACACACACTTGGCAAAGTATGTACATTGTTTTTCAATGCAGGTAAATGCTGTTGACATCAATACAATACAGAATATTGGTTTAAAAAGCATTTTTTTTGGTAGGGGGAGGAAGGGAAGAATGAATAAAAAGAACACAGAAGATCTTTAGGGCAGTGAAACAATTATTCTGCATGATACTGCAATGGTAGATACATTCAATGTACATTTCAAAACCCATAGACTATATATACAACACAGAGTGAACCTAATGTAAACCACAGACTTTGGTTAATAATAATGCATCAGTATTGGCTCATCTATTATACAAATGTACTACACTAATGCAAGATGTTAAAAATAGGGGAACCTGAGGAAGGCAGGTGGAGGTATCAATGGAAACTCTCTGTATGTTCCACTCATTTTTTTTCCCTGTAAGCCTAAAACTGCTTCCCTCAAAAACAGTCTATTAATTTTTTAGAAGGCCTTTTGTATATAGCATTGATGCAGAATCTCCTTGGTCACTTTGCAAGCCAGGGACCTCTGACCAGTGACACCCCACTCAGGTCTTGCTTGACCAGGCTACCTGTTGGAGGAGACAAGCCAGACTCGGACTGAGTCTGGCTTGCACATTGGTTCCTAAGTTCTTGTCCCCCACCCAAGAAGAATGAGGATGCACTGACAATCAAAGAGTGAGCAAGGTGGGAAGTTTTATTAAGTGATGAAACAGCTTTCAGCAGAGAGGAGAGGTAGGGTGGTCCCCCTACCCAAAGTGGGAAAGTCCCCCCAGTGTGACTGAGACTGGAGCTTTTATGGGCTCAAATAGGGAAGAGGCAGGCAAATAGGAACAGAAGTTCTCACTCTGGGTCATGGGTTTCATCTGGGACCAGCAGTCCAGTCGTTCAGCATTCATACTGTTTTTTTTTTGGCTTGAAGGTGGAGTTTCACTTAGGTCCCTATCTACCTAGGAGCTTGGCTACCTCCTGCTGTTTTCAGTATACTTACAATTTTAAAATATGCTTTCTAATCAATCAACTTAAAATATAGTTAAGATGAAATGATGGCCACTGAAACATAAATTATTTCCTTTTAAAATTGTGGTTGCTGATCTTTGTTTCATGTTTCTGGAGTAAAAGTATGGGCTTCATTTTTTTTAAGACTTCAAAGGTTTATTTATTCTGTATGAACAAATATTTGATTTTCATACAACTTATTTATAAAGAGCCTTTAAAAGGGAGAGAGGTTGTTCCCACTCAAACAGCTGGGGAACCATTGGTCTATTAGTCAAAATTTAGCTTCTCAGCATCACCTGGTCCCCACACTCCCCACCAGCAGCTCTTTCTTCAACATGCCATCAGCCTTCAAGCTGTTTCTTCTTTGAACATCTTTTTCTACTTCTTCACTCTTCCATTTTACTTCCTTCTTTAAGGCTAGATTCGAACATCACATCCTTGCTGAAGACTTCCTGGTTGTCTGGCTTAGAGATGGCCTCTTGCTTTGTGCTCTAAAACTTCTTGTTTACACCATGATATGGTTTGGCTCTGTGTCCCCACCCAAATATAATCTCAAATTGTAATCCCCACATTGTGAGGGAGGGACCTGGCGGGAGGCGATTGGATCATGGGGTGGTTCCCCTCATGCTGTTCTGGTGATAGTGAGGGAGTTCTCATGATATCTGATCGTTTTAAAAGTGGCAGTTTTTCCTGTGCTCTCTCTTGCCTGCTGCCATGTAAGACGTGCCTTGATTCCCTTTTGTCTTCTGCCACAACTGTAAGTTTCCTGAGGCCTCCCCAGCCATGTGGAACTGTGAGTCACTTAAATCTCCTTTCTTTACAAATTACCCACTCTTGAGTGGTATTCTTTATAGCAGTGTGAAAACGGACTTGTACAGAGAATTGGTACAGGCAGACTGGGGCACTGCTATAAAGATAACCTGAAAATGTGGGAGTGACTTTGGAACTGAGTAATGGGCAGAGGTTGGAACAGTTTGGAGAGCTCAGAAGAAGACAGGAAAATGTGGAAAAGTTTGGAACTTCCTAGAGACTTGCTGAATGGTTTTGACCAAAATGCTGATGGTGATATGGATAATGAAGTCCAGGCTGAGGTGATCTCAGTTGGAGATGAGAAACTTCTTGGAAACTGGAACAAAGGTCACTCTGGCTATGCTTTAGGAAATAGACTGGCTTCATTTTACCCTTGCCCTAGAAATCTGTGGAACTTTGAACTTGAGAGAGATGATTTAGGGTATCTGGCAGAAGAAATTTCTAAGCAGCAAGGCATTCAAGAGGTGACCTGGTTGATTCTGAGAGCATTCAGTTATAGTGCTCACCAAGAAATGGTTTGAAGTTAAAACTTATATTTAAAGGGGAGGCAGAGCATGAAGTTTGGAAATTTTGGAGCCTATTGGTGGTTTCCCCCATGCTGTACTTGTGATAGTGATGGAGTTTTAATGAGATCTGATGGCTTAAAAATGGCAGTTTTTCCTGTGCTCTCTCTTGCCTGCCACCATGTAAGGTGTGCCTGGCTTTCCCTACACTTTCTGCCATGATTGTAAGTTTCCTGAGGCCTCCCCAGCCATGTGGAACTGTGAGTCAATTAAACCTTTCTTTATAAATTACCCAGTCTTCAGTGGCATTCTTTATAGCAATGTGAAAATGGACTAATACACATCATATTGAGGCACTTGCAATGGTTTCATTCATACCTCTGTTTCCTCTCTTTGGGGGAAGGTACATGTTTTAAGCCTTTAAAAAAATTATCCCAGCTTCTTGAACAGTGACTAGAAGTATGTTTATTAACTGAGACAGTTACCTTGTCCCCAGCCCAAATGGAGGTCCCAGCTGAAGGATTCTCATGCCTTAGTTCGTCTATCCATTCATTCAACAGCTATGGGTCAGATACTATTGGGGGTACTGAGGATATGGTGAGTACAAGACAGAGGAGGTCTCTGCTTCCAGGGAACTGTCATTCTTATGGGAGAGATAGGTAATATACAAGTAAACAGTAAACAGATAAACAAGAGAATCTCAGATCAAAACAGGGCAATGCCATTCATTCACTCATTCAACAAATATCTATTCAGCACCTATGACATGTTAGGTATTCCTCTAGTTGCTGGGCATGTGGAAGAGAACAAAACAAAGAGACTGTCTTCAAGGATGCTCTCAGCGTAGAAAAAGACTTGGCAGATGAGGTGTAGTATCAGTTAGGATGGTCAAGGTAGGCATCTCAGAGGCACTGCATGGGACCTAAGTCATGAAGAGGATGGCACTTGAACAAACACTTCTATAAATAATGAAGAGGAACAGTCATGGAAAGATCAGGAAAATAATTGCTCCAGGAAGATGAGAAAATCAGTACAATGACCCCCAAGGCAGGATTGAGCTTGGCATGAGGAACACAAGCAGGCCAGTGTGTCCACAGTGGAGAGAGCTGAGGATGGAAGCTCCTGTGGGGCCCTGCAGGTGGTGCTCAGGTGTTTAGATTTTGTTTTATTTTATTTTAAATGTATGAGGAGCTATTAGTGCAGGATTGATAAATGTGGATCGGCTTCCTGGAGCTCACATCTGAAGATTTGATTCAGTGAGTGTGGTGTGCAGCCTTGGAATCTGCAAAACATTCCCCAGGTGGTTTCAAAGCAAGAAGTCTGTGAATAATTCTTGATGGTAGATTATTTTAGAGAGATCACTAAGACTTTTGCTAAAGGCCTGTTATTTAGATTTGGAATCAGCATGGGAGGAGGCTTTGGGTCAAATACATCATAGAGCCGTAAGGAAGGATAACTGGCTCCCTGCAGCACCCCAGTTCTTCTTTGGCCTGGCACTGAGACCCCTTTATGCTTTGAGAAAGCCTTGGAGAACTTGTGGAACTTCAGCTTCTTATATGGGCCCCAGTTCCTGGAGAAAGAAATACAAAGTTGCATTGGCTTAGGGAGCAGAGTTCTGAAGTTCATGCATTTAATGTCTCTGAGCTCTGGCTTTCTAAAATGGCTCCAAAATTAAGCAAATAAACTGGATGAGATTCACTCAAGGATTCCTTCTCTACAAATAAAATGAAGTCAAATAAAAATTGGATTTATATTAATTTGTGAAAATCACGATAATCCTCTGAAGCAGGTAGGTCAGGATCATTATCTATGGCAGAGTTGAGTTGAGAATCCAGCATCTCCTGATCCACAGCCCCAGGCTCTTCCAAAACATCCAGCATCAGCTCCTCAGTCCATGTTCAGTGCATACCCAAACCCCTGATTCCTAAAACCTTGTTTCTTCTTCTATTCCTCTGTTTACAGACAGGACTGCACCCAGGCAGGTAGGCTATTTTGTTTAAAGGTGTCTGGGGAAGAAACACTCACAACCTTGCTCTGAGCCCTTTCTGGGACCATGGCCTCTTGGGATTTCTTGTGCAAGGAAAGAAGGCAGGGCTGAGCTTGGGGCTGAGCAATGAAGACCAGATGACATCTGCCACATACTAGCTGGGTGACTTTAGGCAAATCCTGTCCCTCTCTGGGCCTGGGTTTGCTCCTCTTCGAAGTGAACTGGTGAGATGAAATGTAACTTCTGACTTCATTCCATGATTTTCCAGTTGTTTGCTTTATAGAGCTGGGGAAATTGAGGCTCAGAGTCAGGATGTCTTGGAGAAAATTGCCTTTTGAATAGAGAGTGGAATTATAATTGCTCTCTGGTTCCCTGTTCAATGAGCTGGCCACTGCCAGACCTTACTCCCTCTCCGGCAAGCTTTTGTTCAAAGCAGCGTGAAGAGAGGGCTGGAACAAGTCCACTGGCCTCTCGGTCCTGCTCCTCATTTTCCACTCCAGTCTCATTTAGAAGGATGCTTTTATTATCTCTTTTTCTCTTGGTTTCCTTTCTTTCCTATTGGGATGCAGCTGCAAACACAATTAGAGAGGACAAATGCTAATTTCATCTAGAACTGGAGACCAAATTTCTTTTTAAAAAGGAGATGGGACCTCAGAGGGAACGTTCTTTATTTTCAAAGCATCAGTGAACTGGAGGAAGGAAGAAGGGCTGCTGTGATTTGGGAAGCTGTGCTCCCCGCTCTTGGTGTGAAAAAGTAGACTCCAGAGTCCCTGACTGAAGTGACATTACATTTGTCCAGGAAGCATGGCCCATCAGCTGGAAAACGTGGGGATGTGCCTGGGACTAGCTCACAATCTCAGAGGGGCTTCAACACAAGCGCTGATGGTAGCCATGGACACCTGGAGAGAGGGTTGCCATAGCTCCATCACTTTGACATGAAATTTGGACCTGACTGGGCAGCAGAGGACATACCCAGCCTGACTGGTGGAGGGTACCAGTGGCCTCCACCCAGAGAACAGCCTCAATGTGAACATCCTCACTTCTTTCTGAGGGAGCGTTTAGAGGCAGAGCTGTGCCCATTCAGTGTTCAGCTGCTTGAGCATGGCTTCCATCCATTTGGAGAGAACAAAGAGCCCTGGACCTGGAGTCATGAGCCTTGCATGCCAGCTTTGACTCTGGGACCCCAGGGAAGCCATACATCTTGGCCTTAGTTTTCTTATCTTCAAAATTTGTAAAAATTACTGCAGAGGTGCCTTTCAGCTTTAATACCCTACAGTTATATGACTCATAAGTGTGACTAAAACTCTCCATAAAAAATGCGTTAACTTGAAATGTTCTGGAGGGTTGAGCTTGGAATAACAGATATAAGCAATTGGAGGTGATTTATGGAGAATTTTACTTAGAAGAATAAAGAAATGAAAATAGTCTCCCCTCTGTCTCTGTTCTTTTGAATTAGAACATTTTTAATTGCTTTTCGCCAGTGGTCACTTGAATCTTTTAAGGCAAGACTGTTATAAGGAAGCAAGATGGTTTGGGCTTGCATTAGGGCAAATCAAGTACCATAACAACCCTGAAAAATCAGGGGCTGAAATGCAATACAATTATGTTTCTCACTCATATCATAGTCCAGTTTGAAACAGGTGGAATGGGCTCTGCTCCACAAAGTCATTCAGGGACTCAAGAGTCCTTCTGATTCATGATTCCATCCTCCCCCAGTCCTCAAAGATTTCCACTCAGCCAGTAGATGGGGAAAGAGAGAGAGTAGAAATTGCCTAGGAATTCATAGGCCAAGCTGCGAGTGACATATTTTTAAAAATTATTATTATTTTTGAGATAGAGTCTCTGTTGTTCAGGCTGGAGTGCAGTGGCATGATCTCAGCTCGCTACAACCTCTGCCTCCTGGGCTCAAGTGATTCTCCTGCCTCAGCCTCCCGAGTAGCTGAGATTACAGACATGTGCCACTATGCCCAGCTAATTGTTTTGTATTTTTAGTAGAGATAGGGTTTTACCATGTTGACCAGCCTGGTCTTGAACTCCTGACCTCAGGTGACCCACTCGCCTTGACTTCCCAAAGTGCTGAGATTACAGACATGAGCCATTGTGCCCAGCCTGGAAGAGACATATATAATGCTTGCTTGCTTTCTGTTCAACAGCAGTGGTCACATGGCCCCACCTAGAAGCCAAGGGACTGGAAAATATGGCCCAGTGTTGTGGCCCAGAAAGAAAAGGAGAACAAAAGTCTTGTTGAGAATTAGTTTCTGCTTCTCTCAGGGCTGTTTCTGAGAATGAAGCAGAATGGCATCTGGCCTTGCCTTCTCTATAGCGTAGGTGCTATTTACATGAAGGCGGCAGTGTCCCCATCACTGTAGGACTGTGCCCTCCCTCACAGGCACCTTTCTTCGTTTTATGCAAAAGTGCTATATAAGCTAGCAGTGGCCTGATATATGCTCTGAAGTGAGGCATATCTTGTGTCTAATCTTAGCCCCACTAACTAATTATGAGAACTTGAATAAGAAACAAATGAGGCAACTGAGGGTTATAGGGAAGGATTCAACCAATCTCATAAGGTTTTTGTGAAAATTACATGAAATAAGATATTTAAGGAGACTGAGACAGAGTAGGCACTCAATAAATAGTATTAGAGTTCTCTTTTCACCTCCCTTTTGGAATTGTTCTACCACCATGAGACCCCCTGTTAGGAATATTGGTCTATGGTTCAGTTCATTAATGAATTTAGGCCAGTTCCAGCTCCTTAAAACATTGTAAGGTCCTTTCCATTCCTGCTGAAATGCAGAGTTAATGTTAGCTCTGAGCCTGATTTCCTTTAAATGGCATGCATTCAATAAGACACAAAACAAAAGCTCAGAACCCTACAGAAGAAGGAGCAGAGATAATAACATGATCTAAGCTATGTTAGTGACTGCAGTGGAATATTTGAGTGTTGAGATGTCTGGCAACCAAGACAAAAAAGGGGAATAGAATGGATTATACAAATCTCATCGTATGATTTAAGAAAGATGCCTCTTTGTAAGGGAATAGTAACTCCTTTTTCCTGGGGCTACAATGAAGAAGACATTTATCAGGTGGCCCTTACAGGTGAAGGTATAGGCCTTTCCCCTTCTCTCTATGTGATTGACTCTGAGAACCGCCTTTGGATTTTTAAAAGCGCAATCTGGGGCAGAAAAAAGAGAGATACCTGCTCCCCAGGATTCAGTAGCAGGCCAGTGCCTCCCATGGGTAAATACCCTCCTCTAGTGTAGAGATTTGAAGTGTCCCAAGAAGGGCACAGATGGATTCTACCATCTACAGGCTGGATTCTAAGAGCTGAGAATTACCTCACACAGAGTCAGAGTCACAGGGTGGCGAACTCAAAGAAAGCCAAGCAATGGTGCAGCTTCCGGATTCTCCTCCTGCTTTCAGTAGCCCTGCTGGATGGATGAGGTGCAGGGTGCAGCCAGCCTGCCTGGGGCCTGCCCAGCCCTGTTTGTCTTATGTGGAATAAAGTCCTCCTGAAATAATTTTGCATTTGCTTTAAAACAATTTACCTAATTGTAATGATAAAACAACATTATATGCAGATATCTCGCTATTTTTAAAAACCTAATTTACTTTGAATTAATGTTTGTTGACATGATGTTTGGTGGTGGCAGGGACAGAGACGCAGGGACCAGGAGATGGAGCTATTGAAATGGGAGAATCACTAAGTAAAATTGTTCCTTTTTTTTCAAACTTTCAGGAGAGAGAACAGAGTTAAAATCTGCAGGAAACGCTTGCATCCAGGAATGTTTTAAACTCTTTCCAACATCAACAATAAGAAGCATGTTTGGAAATTGCTTTGCAAACCTCCCAGTTTACAGAGTGCTCCACATCACTAATAAGGGTGGTGGCAGCTGGTGTTTATAGAACACCCATTGTGAAAGAGCTGTGAGCACTGGACATTCATTTGTGAGCACCACTTGTTTGCACAGTCAAGCTGGACCTTTAGGTGACAGAAATCACTCTCCTTTTTAATAAATAAGGAAACTGAGTCACAACAGCCAGTTCTAGTGACTTCATTAAGGCTTAGATTCAGTCCCACAGTATTGGAGTGGGTTTCAGAGGTCACCTTGTGGCAAGTTTGTGGATTGACCTCTTGGAATTTCAGACCTGGTCTCCATGAGGACCACATCCCATTAGAGGTGGAATTGGGCATGAAAACGAAGCGTCCAGGATGACTTCTGTTAACCTTCCCTGTCTGCAGAATTTCTCTGAAGCAGTCCCAAGCCTCCACCAAGTCTCTCACATCTGGCTCTGTTTCCCTTTGTTCTGTCCTCAAACCTTCTTTAAAAAGCTTCAGATTCAAGATAAGTGCAGGGGGTTCAGCTTCCAGGAGACAATGACACTCCAAGGTACAGGTCTGAGGCTTGGTGTCAGCAGACCTAGGTCTGAATCTCAGCTCAGGTGTTTTTAAACGGTGTGACCATAAGTAGATGACTTAATTTTTATGATGCCTCCTCTGAACACTTAACTCAGTGGCTCTCCGAGTATGGTGTCCGCAGCAGCAATATCAGCATCATCCAGTAATTTGTGAGAAAGACAAATTCTTGGGCTGTACCCCAGACCTACTAAAGGGTCAGCTCTTGAGTGGCGCTCAGCAGTCTGGGTTTTCAAAGCCCTCCAGCTAATTCTGGTAGATGCTGAAGTTTGAGAAATGCTGCTCAAACTAATAATACCATTAGCCTTACCAGGATGATGTCAGGCTTAGAATTAAAACGTGGAAAGTTCATGGCACACATGAGATGCTCAATAAACTGTGTTAGTGAGAGTGGCTTATGATCATCATCTTCATCATTTCTTTGTTTTTTTTTTTGAGACAGAGATTCACTCTGTTGGCCAGGCTGGAGTACAGTGGAGCAATCTTGGCTCACTGCAACCTCTGCCTCCTGGGTTCAAGTGATTCTCCTGCCTCAGCCTCCCAACCTGGGATTACAGGTGAGTGCCACCACACCTGGCTAAATTTTGTATTTTTAGTAGAGACAGGGTTTCACCATGTTGGCCAGGCTGGTCTTAAACTCCTGACCTCAGGTGATACAGCAGCCTCGGTCTCCCGAAGTGCTGGGATTGCAGGTGTGAGCCACTGTGCCTGGACGTCATTTCTTTTCTGAAAGCACTTTTTAACTTGAGAGACGTATCACTCACAATCCAGAAGCCGGTAGGATTTCATTGAATACCTGGCCTGTGCTGTCTTAGCTGATGCTCATGAGCTGGTGAGATAGTTTTGACTCTATTTTATACATTCTTATTTTCTTGGCTTTTAATTCAAGTTCTGGACTATAGGCAGACTGATAGGGAGAAAGGCCAAATACTACAGAGGCCATTTGGGCAAGGAGTTTATACCTGCAAGCTGTCACCTCTCCATGATGAAGGTAACATTAGAGAGAGAAAGAACGTCAGGGATGTTAGGAAGTCTCAGGGTCTCTGGATTCCAGAGGGGCTTTTTTTTTTTTTTAAGCTTATGTTGTTTTCTTCTTTTCCCTAGTCCTACTACTATTTTCCTCTGGTTCTTTAACCTCCTCCAATAGAATAGTGAGCCCCAGAAAGACGCCTTGTTCTCATCCAAAATAATCTCACAGGAATTAGTACAAAATAAAAGAGTTCTTAAATTGAGTACAATGAACAAACAAACCCCAAACTTTACAAACAACTTACATTTACATACTTTCCACCCAAAGTGCCTTCATTTTGCTCCCCAAAACATCCCTTGGGGCCAGGCGGGAGGGAGATTGTTGTCTATATTTTACAGACCTGGAAATTGGAGCAGAGAGGAATTGGATTGATTTTCCTCCAGATGACGTGGTGGCCCTGGAGGCAGCCTCCTGGGCTCCCAGACTCTCCCTTCTTGCTGGGTGGAAGCTTCTGAGGGCCCTGGGCTCCCAGAGGCTATGGAGGACATAAAGAAGCAAGGAAGAAATGTTTGTTTATTAAACAAGGAAGAAGAGATAGGAGATTCATTAGCTTATATGGTGAAACCCCCTCTGGTCCCTGGCATACTTTTGAGAAAAGGTCTGAGGTTCCATCCACTGCACTCCTGGAGGAGTGATGGGCAGAGCACTGTGGGGAGCTGTTTGTATTTGAAGCCTGGAGCCAAATGTGGTAGATTAGCCTGGGTACCAAGGCATTCAAATGGCAGGTTCTGATCTCCTGATCTAGAGGCTTGGGATTGGTTCTCTGAACCGATTTGGCACTTCACAGAGTATTACCTGAGCAGCTGGTATGAAACCCAATCAGGGAAACTGAGGCATGGAGAGGTTGGTAAAAATGGCAGTGAGATGGAGTCCAGGACTCAGCCAGCAAGAACAGCCTCAGGACTCTACCTTGCCGAGTGCGCAGTTCATCCCAGATTTTCTTCTGCTATGCAAGGGCCCTGGCCTCACACTCCCAGGCCTCATTGCAGCTGGGCACATGTACCAGCCTGTTTGGCCAAAGTGTCTGGATTGGAGAACACTGAGCAAGAGAATCACTTCAAGCAAGGGGTAGGGTGTCGAGTGGAACTGCTTTAGCTGTTTTCTCTCTCATCTTCCTGCCAGGAATCCAGATGTTCCCCATCTCTAGACAATTTGTGGGAGATTTAACAGCAACTTCCACTGGATATGGCAGCTGGTGCAGATGCTGCCACCATAGAGGACTTAAATCATCCTGTTCTATGCAACTGAGGCATCGGGCACAAGAGGGGTGTGTGTGTGTGTGTGTGTGTGTGTGTGTGTGTGTGTGAGCACATGTGCCCATGAATGTATATGTGTGTGTGTATATGTACAAGGTTCTCATCTCATAATCCTAGCTCCTCACTTCCCACCAAGGAAAACTGGAGCAGCCCCACACAGAAGGGAAGAATGTGAATCTGAGGAACATTGGCCAGCCAAGGGTAAGGTGATCAATTCCAAGAGGTGTTGTCCTCTGTTCTAGCAAAGGGCAGACAGTGTAGGCCCTCCTGGAATCAACCTTTCCCCCTTGTGGTTCCAGCTCCATTTAGAGACATGCATCAAAGCCGGAAAGGACCTCATAGGGCATGGAGTCTAAGCCGTTTCACAGAGGAGGGGTTGGGAGGGGACTCAGGGCGAGATAATGACTGAGGCAGCTCTTGATAAGTGATATGTAGGAGGCCCAGGTGCAGAATCCAATTTTGTAACATTTTTGATGATGCTTGGTTCACGGACCATGTCCCTGGATTTCATTATAACAACAAACATGCCCAATTCTAACTGATTAGCCCACTCATTCCCAGTATTTTAATAAAAATCTAATGGTGGTAACTTACTTTTATAGAGCAGGTTTCCATGCAATTTTTTTCCCCCAATGATTCTTTTGTTTAACATCTCCACACTTCTTTGAGGTAGCTAACATTGCTATGCCCATTTTGTGGATGAGAAAACTGAGCCTTGGGTTAAGATGCTTGTCCTAGGTTGACAACTTTCATTACAATCTGGCTGTACTTTGATGCATAAAATCTCTGAAGAGCTAGAATGAAGTCACTTGGCCTAAGATGCTTTTGCTTGTCTGAAACTCAAACCATAAGTAGTAGAACTGGGATTTGAGCCCAAAATGTCTGACTCCAGACCATAGGTTTTGGCCGCAAGGCTGTACTGCTCCACTGTGCCCTCACCACATGTGGCTACATCTCCTTGGACTTCATTACGATGGACTTTGACCTTCTTCTGCACTGCACAAAGCCTTGTATAACTTTCTAGGTGGTATCTTCAAGGGTCTAGAATCTAGCAGCAGTCTGTTTTCAACAGCTGTGGGTAAAGGTGAGCATCAACCTGTCAGTTGAGGAGTGTTGAATTAGTTTTAAAAAAAAAGGCAACTGGGAGAAAAGGAGATTGGAAATGGGTCTTTTTTTGTTAATAGCAAATGATCTTTTGAGTCAGTACTCCTGATGGTAAGATGAAAAACACCCAAATTATGTATCCTCCTGAAGTACCTGCTCTCAGTAACTCACTTTCATGCCAAGAGCAATGAAACGATAAAAGAGCTGGTGTCTTGTGTTATGAAAAGTGCTTTTGTTGCTGTTTTCTCCAAATTTATGTAGCTAGCTTTCATTCAATTCTGGCTGTTATTTAACATATAAAATATCTGGAGAGCTGAGATGGAGCTGAGGGGCCTGTGATGCTCTTTCACGCTTGCAACACAGCTGTAGCTGAGAGTCCGGAGTTCCTTTGCTTTATGTCAAAACCTCCATGTTTTCTTCCCTGGGAACTTTACCTGCTTCAGATCTGGCTCTCAGAGGTTCTCTGTGTGGCAGAGGTCTTTGGATAGTGAGCCCCGGATCAGTGAGGAGCATATGGGGTCAGTGATGTGAGCAAGGTCCTTCCTCCATGGGACTGGAGCTTGGGCTGGCGGGGACGTGGTGTGGCACGCCCCAGGTCCCCGGCACCCCTTTCCTTGTGCATCCCCCTCCCCAGTACAGTGCCTCCTTGCTGTGTTTCTTTGAGTGGAAGAAAATCCCTCCAAGGGATTGTTTTCCATTCTTTTACTCAACAAACAATCAACAGAAGCCTCCTGTGACCAAGTGTGTGGGGATTTCTTCCCACCAACAAGCAAGCAATCAATCCTGCAGTGGCACCAGCTGGGTGTCCTCCAATCCAATTCCATTCTGCTGCTGTCTACCTGGAGATAGCATCAGATCCTGTGGGGTGAGAGCTCAGTCCCCAAGACTGCTCCCCAACAACTTTCAGTGTGAATTGCAAGCCACACGATCGTTTTACCTGTGCTTTTGACCGACCAGCTACAAATCAGGGATCCTCCGACTTGGGTTTGGTTAATTTGCTAGAGCAGCTCACAGAACTCAGGGAAACACATTTCCTGGTTTATTATAAAGGATATTGGAAAGGATGTAGATGAAGAGATACACAGGGCGAAATGTAGGGGAAGCTGCGTAGAGCTTCCATGCTCTCCCTGGGAGTGCCAGCCTCCAAGAAATTCCATGTGTTCAGCTATTGGAAAGCTTCCCCAACCCTGTCCTCTTAGGCCTTTTATACAGACTTCATTGGATAGGCATGATTCACAAACATATAGAAATGTGAGTGGACCAAAAGGGTATGATCTAATACAAATAGACTGAGTGGGGAAACCCAGTGGGCCTGTCCAGATTCCTCTTAGCCTCAGGATATGGGGCAGGACTCCTTCTGAAATGAAGGTCTTATGAGCTGCAATCCAACAAGGTAGGTCAGAGAATCTCTTATTGCCAGCTCCAAGACAGAAAGGTGGAGGAAGATTCCAGCCGTGGGGAGAAGAAGGAGCAGGTGAAAGGGGACAGGAGAAGGTGGGGTGTGTGTGTGTGTGTGTGTGTGTGTGTGTGTGTGTGTGTGTGTGTGTGTGATTCCCTTTTCTAAGGCCTGCTTCTGAGGCTTAAAGTGCCCAACATTATAACAAGAGCTATGAGAGTTGAGCCAGGAACCATGAATGAAACCTCTATCTATCTATCTATTATCTATCTATCTATCATCTATCTATCTATCATCTGTCTATCTACTATCATCAGCCATGCTCTGCCTTTATTACTGTCTGGTGCCTTGTGTCTTGGAGGGGTGCTTCCTGCAAATAGGAGGCCAACGTGAGCTATGTCTAGAAGCCTCGAACTCAGGGAGTCCAGGTTAAGGAAGGACTCAACAAAGGGAGGTGAATGGCCCCAAACCATGCATCAGCCTTGCAGAGGTGAAATGACATGAGACAAGGGGATCACCTGTCCATGGGTACCCTGGGAGCCACAAGATGGGAGGGCCTGGCCTGACCTCCATTAGTGTCTTAGGGGCCTGGGCAACAGGGATTTTTAGATATCTATCTTTACAGTCAAGATATCTATCTATCTATCTATTTATCTATCTATCATCTATCTATCTATCATCTATATCTATCTATCTAATCTATCTATCAATCTTTTATCATCTATCATCTATCTATCTATCTATCATCTATCTATCTATCTATCTATCTATCTGTCAGTCTGCCCATCTGTCTGCCTATCCAACCATGTATTATGTATCTGTCTTTCTATCTCATACCATCAGAGCTCCTCAAACTCAACAGTCTCCCTACTCGGGACATTGCATTTGCTGTCTCCTCTTCTGGGAATGCTCTTCCCCTAGAGAGCTGTGTGGCTCCCTTCTCTCTTTCTTTAGCTCTTTGTGCAGACATCATCTCCACAAAGTCTTCTCGTATTCAGTTGAACTCCGACACCCTGTGTTTTCTCTCTTCCTTTTCCTTCTTGTTTTTCTTCATAGCACTTTTCACCATTTCATGTATTTTACAAATATTTATTTACTTGGTTTCTGTTTCCCCTTACCTAAATATTAGCTCCATTGCTGGGAGAGGGATTTTGTATATTTTATTCACTGCCATATCTCCAGCTCCTAGAAAGAGCCTTGAGACATAGTGGGTCTTCAACAAATACTTGTTGAGTGAATGAATCAGTGCAAATCCTCAGAGGCCAGAGAGACAGATAGTACTCAGTGGTGTGAACGTGGAGTGAGTGGCTTCTGCCTCAAAAGGGTGGAGACAGATGAGCTCCTTTCTGACAGCCATGCTCCATGGAGGCTGCTAGTTCAGGAGAGAACACAAGACCCAGAGTCTGGAGAACTGTGTGCAGGTGGAAGCTTCAACGTCACATTCATACGGCCGACAAGTGACTTGACCTTTTCACGTTTCTCACCTGCAAAACAGACACAACCATAGGGGGTCAGGTCTGCTCTGCCTGCTTCCCAAACCCACAGGCTCTGAGCCCCACGGGCCCCTCCCCTCTCTCCCTGCGCTCTCACCACAGCAGCCTGTCATTGTCCTGCAAACATTCTAAGTTCATTTCTGCCCCAGAATCTTGACCCTTGCTGTTTTCCATCTGCATAGTTTCCCAGAGCATCAGAGTTGGCTCCTTTCATCATTTAGGGCTCTGCTCATGAATGTGTCCTGCTTAGAGAGGTCTTGACCACCCTATCTGCAGAGGTACGACTTGCTGCCCCGCGATAGATTCATGAAAGCCCATGCTTTGCCTTTACCATAACTGGCTTCTTGGGCTCTCATATCATGACCTAGAAGTATCTTGTTCCTTTCCTTGTTTGTTGCCTGTCTCCCAGCCTAAGCCCTATGAGAATGGAGTCTTCATCCATCATGCTCTCCCCTGCATGCTCATTGCCTAGGGCAGCACTCAGCATGTCATATGCCCTCAATAAATATCTGTTAATTGAATGCACAAATTAAATGAGAGAGTGGATATGAAATGTACTCTGTAAAGTACTTAGACCTCCACAGACATGAAGACCTATTATTTCTGGAGTGTAACCTGTGTCTCCTCCCCTGAGGAGTAACTGTGGCCCCTCATCTCAGAGCACGAAGAGTGAGCATGCTCTCTGGGAGTAGGTTAGAGGTCACCGGGAGGAGGGATTCCCTTTACAGTCAAGCAGGGCAAGCAGAGAGGGCAGAGCGAGGGATGGGACATGATGTCTGGTCAACACCGAGCCCTAGGGAGAAGGGAGTGAGCTCAGTAAAGAATCCAAACAAGGCAGCCTTGACTCATGAAGAATCCAGAGTCTCAGCTGAGTAGCCCTTAGCCTGGCTGCTGAGAAAGAAGGGCCTGGCAGAAAAATCCCTGTTGCCCAGGCCCCTAAGACACTAATGGAGGTCAGGCCAGGCCCTCCCATCTTGTGGCTCCCAGGGTATCCTTGTCTCATGTCATTTCACCTCTGCAAGGCTGATACATGGTTTGGGGCCGTTCACCTCCCTTTGTTGAGTCCTTCCTTGACCTGGATTCCCTGAATTCGAGGCTTCTAGACATAGCCCATGTTGGTCTCCTCCTTGCAGAAAGCACCCCTCCAAGACACAAGGCATCAGACAGTAATAAAGGCAGGGTATGGCTGATGATAGGAGGCTGCAGTGGCCTGTATTCCCGTATGGCAGGAAATGCCTACACATCCCACTATGGTGCTCCTTCCCCTCTCCTTGGGATCCTGGGTGGGATTGACTGTGGTGATGATACGCCAGCTGGCAGCCTGTTTCTAGAGTGTGTTTGTACTCACTCACCTGGTTTATTCAGTAGACAGGCTGGTTGAGATTTGGGGAAGAATTGAGGCTATGTAGTACACTGATGCAATGATACAGAGGGAATTCGAGGCTGGGATCTCCCTGACTGAGCCTAGGAACAGATATATTCTCCTCCTCCTCCTCCAAGGAGGGGAGTCTTTCTCCAAGACTTCCTAGGAGTCTACCAGCTTTCTAGTGGTTCTTGGAATATTTCCAGAGCCTTCTCCTGTGTATTCACAATGTCGATGAATGGGGAGAAATGGGTGGAGATAATGATCTTCACTTTTCTTTCTTTCTTTTTTTTTTGAAATGGAATTTCGCTCTTGTTGCCCAAGCTGTAGTACAATGGTGCAATCTCAGCTCACTGTAACCTCCACCTCCTGGGTTCAAGCAATTCTCCTGCCTCAGCCTCCCAGGTAGCTGGGATTACTGGCGCACGCCACCATGCCTGGCTAATTTTTATATTTTTAGTAGAAGCGGGGTTTCACCATGTTAGCCAGGCTGGTCTTGGCCTCCTGACCTCAGATGATCCACCTGCCTCAGCTTCCCAAAGTGCTAGGATTATAGGCATGAGCCACCGTGCCTGGCCATGATCTTCACTTTTTCATGAGGGGAGACTGAGGCACCAAGGAAGAAAATGTCAAGATGTTCATCCAGCCGAGTGTTCCTGGGATCTCAACTAAACAATGCCTAGACTCCTCCATATGTAGCAAAGAAATAGATTGGTCACTATTATTAGTCCGTTTCCATGCTGCTGATAAAGGCATACCTGAGACTGGGTAATTGATATATTAAAAAAAACGAGGTTTAATCGACTCACAGTTTCACATAGCTGGAAAGGCCTCACACTCATGGTAGAAGGCAAAAGGCATGTCTTACACAGTGGCAGGCAAGAGAGAATCAGAGCCACCAAAAGAAGAAACCCCTTATAAAACCATCAGGTCTCATGAGACTTATTCACTACCATGAGAACAGTATGGGGAAAACCACTCCCGTAATTCAGTTAACTCTGACTGAGTCCCTCCCACAACACGAGGGAATTATGGGGGCTACAGTTCAAGATAATTCAAGATGAGATTTGGGTCTCATCTTGACACAGCCAAACCATGTCAGTGACACTACACAAAATGATTCTCAGGCCATAGAGTCTATGGGAGCGTGGCATATAACAAGACCCCTTGGTAAGACCCTTTGGCCTTTCTTGGATTTCCCTTGAATGGCAGCTGTCTGTCCAGGAGGTGGGGAGAGAGGGAAGACATCAGAGGGAAGCTGGTTCCTGTTGTTTGTGTAGCTTGAGCTTTGCCTCCACCTTCTGGATGAAGGCACATTGCTCCAGACATGTCTTGCACTTTTGTTTGCATCTTCATCTAATCTTCATCCTAAGCCTCTCTTATGGAGAGCCTGTAGGTACCAAGTGCTTTATATAACTTATCCCTAATCTTCACAATGACCTAGAGAGGTTTACCAATGAGGAATGGTGGTAGAAAGGTCCGGACTTGTCCAAGCTCATGAGGCTGGGGCACTGCCCGGTTGTCTCTGATTGAAGACCTGAGCTCCGTCTGCCACTCTCATCCCTCCCCTATCCCTCCTGCCTTATACCCCACAGCTCCATGCTATGGGTAGACAGGTGTCTTCGGCGTTAGAGACATGAGAGTGGACAGCGAGGCGACTCTTCAGGACATTTTATCCTAAGGTCAGGGTTCCACCATCTCCTTGGAAGCCCTTGACTGGCGGAGAGGAGCTGGTGATGCAGAAGGGAGTAGCAGGCCACACTGCCTTCATCCCTGCCTCGGTGACTGTTAGCGCTGGCCTAGGTGAGTGGCTTCGGAGGAAATTGCCTCTAAGACTTTGTGTTGGACAATATGAGTTGGAGAGATGTAGGTGCAAATCTGCTTATTGGCTGTGATCTAGGACAAGTCACTCAACTTTCATGAGGCTGGTTACATGTAAAATGGGCAGGATTGTTGGGAAGGTGAAATGAGGCCATGGATGGCAAGCATTCAGCAGAGGGCCTGGAATACAGTAGGCTTGTGACCATGGGGACATTCTTATTCTCATTACTGTACTTTCAAAACTAGGAATTAGGCCTGGTGTGGTGACTTATACCTGTAATCCCAGCACTTTGGGAGGCCAAGGTGGGAAGGTCACTTGAGGTCTAGAGTTCGAGACCAGCCTGGCCAACACAGTGAAACCCTGTTTCTACTAAAAAACATACAAAAATTAGCCAGGTGTGATGGTGCATGCCTGTAGTCCCAGCTACTGGGGAGGCTGAGGCATGAGCATTGCTTGAACCTGGGAGGTGGAGGCTGCAATGAGCCAAGATTGTGCCACTGCACTCCAGGCTGGGTGACAGAGCAAGACTCTGTTTAAAAAAAAAAAAAAAACACCCAAAACAAAAAACTGGGAATTATGGGCTGGGCATGGTGGCTCATGCCTGTAAACCCAGCACTTTGGGAGACTGAGGTAGGTGGATACTACTGAGTCCAGGAGTTCAAGACCAACCTGGCCAACATGGTAAAACCCCATCTCTACTAAGAATACAAAAACTTAGCCAGGTATGGTGGTGCATGCCTGTTATCTTAACTACTGAAGAGGCTGAGGTGGGAGGATCACCTGAGCCTAGCAGGTTGAGGCTGCAGTGAGCTGTGATCGCACCACTGCATTTCAGTCTGGGTGATGAGAGTGAGACCCCCGTCTCAAAAACCAACCAACCAACCAACCAACAGGGAATTATGCTTCAGTGGCGCCAGTGTGCAGTTTTATAAAGTCACTTCAATCATAAACTTCCTTCCTTCCCTTCTGCCTGCTCCCATCCCTCTTCTTTCCTTCTCAATTCCACAACTGTGCATTGAGAGGCTAGCTTGTTTCCATAAGGAGCAGTTCTAGGCCACTGGACTTCTGGGACCCCTGCCCTGCAAGAGCCAACAGTCTTCCCCATGTTCTCTGCTACCCTCGTCCACTCCCCTCACCACCCTCATTTGCACAGAGTCCCTTGAAGCTGCTGTCACTGCTGTTTGGTGACAACACTCCTGTCTGCCTTTGTGTCCCACACACTGGCTGATGTGGGGTCTGGCTTCCCTGGAGAGGAATTAGACAGCATGGTCATAATGAGTTTGTAGCGTTATTTCTCTCTCGGCCCCTCTTGCAGGGATCAGAATGAAGTTGTCATTGCTCCGTGGCCAGAACGGTCCCTGGAAAAAAACTGCAAATAACCTTCCCCCAAGCGGCGGCATTTGGGGCTTAATTGTGTTTTGTTAATGAGGAAAACAATTAATTTGGCTGCTGACTCTTTGGTGGGGTGTTTTTTCTTTCTTTTTTAATATAGTAGATGCTGCTAAGATGATCCATGTGATGCCTCTAGATTCAATTTCTCTCTCTCTCCCCAAGGCAAATAATGACTCCTCTCTGTATCCATGACATCCGGAGACAGCAGAGCGAGGCATGGAGTTTTCCAAAGAAGGCTGGTTTCTGAAACTTAGTATCTGTTTCACAGCAATAGGACAACTCCTCTTCCCAAGCTCTTGCACAGTCCCAGGAATAGGAGTGAGACTGAGGCAAGTCATGCACCTGTTTCAAAGTAGGAATGCAGAAGGCTTTGGTTTCTTTTCTCATTCCTGACCTTCTCCCCACTTCATATGATAGAAACGGTGAAATAGGCACTTTTCTGTATAGGAGCCACACCATAGGGCTCAGAGAATCACTAAATCTAGAATCTGAAAGGCTGGGGCTGGGAGACACAGTGTGAGCCGGATCCTTTGGAAAAATTCGCTCCTGTGGGTTAATGACTGATAATGGCTTAACTTGAGGCAACACCATAGAATGCCATCCTCAAACCAAGAGAATTACTCATAGGGTGGTAATCAGGCTTAGGAGGGTGGTTATCAAGTCCCCTCCAATCACATCATATGACCCGAATCGTCCTTGGGATAGAACACATGTAAATCTGACCCTGTAGACAGTAACCAGTGTCCATGTTCAGAAAGTATCCCCTGCAAGGTGACCCATTTTTGTTTTGTTCACTGATGTATCCCATGGCTTAGAACATTCTGGCGTATGGAAGACGCTCAAATATAGGTTAAAAGAATGATGTGGGGCCAAATTTAACACAGAGGATAATAAGCCCCTTGTGTGTGTCAGTCAACCTGAATTTGAGCAAGTGTAGATACCAGTTTGTCTTCCACTAAACAGCTGGGTTGGGAGATGATTTCTGGCATGAGAGAAGGATTTCTCTCTGTCCAAGAGTGAGTGACAAGGTCTTCAACAAGAAGCAAGGAAGAGGGAAGAGAAGAAACATTTACCAAGCAGCTGCCAAGTGGCCAGCTCTGCGCCAGGTGTTGTATGATGAACACTGCCTCATTTTCTTCTCCTTAAAATAATTGTGTCAGATGTGTTCACATTTTACAATGGAAGAAATTAGGGCTTAATAAAGAAGTTAAGTAACTTACGCAGGGTCACACAGATGGAGGAATTGACTTCCAAACTCACATTCTTTCCACTCGTCCATAGAACTTCTCTTTTTGGGAATGCTAGAGTAACACGAGTGGGTACATTCTGTGTGTTCAGTTTAGTAGGAGTGGGGAGGGGCCGAAACTCAAAGTAACATGACTCAGTTGCTCCCCTCCAGATGCTTCGACTCCTTGTTTAGCCACTCACGGGCTATGGACATATCCTTCTCTTATGCTCACCCTCTCCATGCCTCAGTTTCCTCATCTACAATGGCGATAACAATAGTACTGATTTCATAGTGTCATTGTGAGAAGTAAGTGGGTGAAGCACTCAAACCTGAGCCTCGTCCATGGTGTGATTGATGTAAGTTAAAGCTATTATTAGGACAAGCTCTGTCTTTATGTAGCTCTTAACCTATTAAGGAAAGCCTGGTCCCCAGGTGCCCTCTCCAGAAAAAGATCAAACCTCTAACCAGGCTCTACAGAAATGCTGACTATTTAACACCAGGAAGGCACATCTTTGTCTAGATGCCTTTTTATCACTCTGGTACAAGAGGGTGTTATTACCCGGAGCTGAAAACATATGTTTACAAAGAATTTTTGTTTAAGGTTTACTCTGTGTGCTGCTGGTAAGCTCCATGAAAGGGCTTTGGAGATGAAAGTGAGTGAATGCATAGACCACTTCAACACATGCACACCACTTCAACATGCATAACTACTTCAACATGCACACACCACTTCAAACCACTCCAACATGTGCAGACCACTTCAACATACACCACTTCCACATACACACACCACTTCAACATGCACACACCACTTCAACATGTCAGACCATGTCAACATGCACATAACACTTCAAACTACTTCAACATGCATGGACTACTTCAACATACACACACCACTTCAACATGCACACACCACTTCAACATGTCAGACCACATCAACATGCATATAACACTTCAAACCACTTCAACATGTGCAGACCACTTCAACATGCACACACCACTTCAACATGTCAGACCACATCAACATACACATAACATTTCAAACCACTTCAACACGTACACACCACTTCAACATACACATACCACTTAAACATGTCAGACCACATCAACATGCACATAACACTTCAAATCACTTCAACATGTGCAGACCAGTTCAACACACGCAGACCACTTCAACATGCACACACCACTTCAACATGTCAGACCATGTCAACATGCAGAACTACTTCAACATGCACATACCACTTGAAACCACTCCAACATGCGCGGACCACTTCAACATGCACAGACCACTTCAACATGAATAACCACTTCAACATGTCAGACCACTTCAACATGCACAGACCACTTCAACATGCATAACCACTTCAACATGTACAGACCACTTCAACATGCACAGACCATTTCAACATGCATAACCACTTCAACATGCACAGACCACTACAAGATGCATAACCACTTCAACATGCATAATCATTTCAACATGCAGATACCACTTCAACATGTCAGACTGCTTCAACATGCACAGACCACTTCAACATGCATAACCACTTCAACATGCATAACCATTTCAACATGCACAGACCACTTCAACATGCATAACCATTTCAACATGCACAGACCACTTCAACATGCATAACCACTTCAACATGCATAACCATTTCAACATGCACACACCACTTCAACATGTCAGACCACTTCAACATGCACAGACCACTTCAACATGCATGACTGCTTCAACACGCACAGCCCACTTCAACATGCACATACTACTTCAACATGAATAACCGCTTCAACACGCACAGACCACTTCAACATATGTATACCACTTCTACATGTCCATACCACTTCACCATGTGCATACCACTTCAACACACACAGACACTTCAACATGCACAGACTACTTCAAACCACTTCAAGATGTGTATACCAATCTGATTGTGGAAGATGCCCTAACCTCCAGTGACTTGTTTATGAAGGGCTGTGTGGTTCTCTCCTGCTCTCCCCGTCTCCCTCTTTGCAGGGAAGAGTAGAGGGAAATGAGGGCCAGTAGAGATGACCCACAAAGTGGCAGAGAAAGTCAATGCCATGACCTGACTCCAGAATGGTTCCTCAGGTGGGCATCTGCTTTGGTGGCAGTAAAGGAAGCAGCCTCTATGGTGTTAATTGTTGAATTAATCCCAGAAGCTTCAGGGAAACTGTGGCTAATTCTCCTCACCTTTGGGTGCCTTTTACTAAGAAAGTTAGAACCCTTGCATTCTGCATCAGAATCTATCTTCACAACATTGCTGCAAGACAGACTTTGTCCCTATTTTGCAGATGAAGGAATTGAGGCCTTAGGGAGTCATGTGTACAGACTCATCACACAAGGAGGGTCATAGCAGAACTGGTCTGAGACCACCAGGGCTCTCTACACCTGAGTCTTCATCCATTAGACTCCACCTGTTTTCCATAGGGGATGACTTGGCCCACCAGGCCATGTGGCAACATCTGAAAATATTTTTGGTTGTCACAACTGGATAGGCAGTGCTGCTGGCGTCTGATGAGAGAGGCCAGGGCTACAGCTACATACCCTCCAATGCACAGGACCGACCCCCATGACAAGGAATTCACCTGCCCAACTGTCAGCAGTGCCGAAGTTGATAAACTCTAGGAGGAACTTCTCACTACCCAGAAAGGACTCAAGGACGACTTTTAAGAAGAAACTGCTGAGTTGGAGCCCTGCCATGCTTGAGTGTCCATCTTCCCCTGTTGAGGACCACTGTTCTGGAGCAAGTTCCCCCAGACTTCTATGAGGACAAGAATCATCACGTCAGCTGTTAGAGCTGTAGTTTCTTCATCCCCTTTGCTGGAGATCCTGATCCAGTCTTTTTAAATCAATTTCTAAAAATATTTTTAAGAAAAGAATTTGCAGTTTGAGTGTCTCAGGTGGTTTTTATTACCAAGCAAGTCTGGAAACTGCTTTAAACAGCTTCAACATGCCTGCATTGCTTGGATGGGCTGGTCTTCTGTTGGCACTGCTCATGGTTTAAGCGGGTTACCGCCTTTCTTTCCCCCACAGTGATGTAGAAGCTTGATGCTTGACATGACAGAGCACTATGAGAGCATGTTAAATTAATTAGCACGTGGATGACTCAGAGGTCCCACCCACCTTGGAGGTATATTTTTGAACAGGGGAGCTTCCTTCCTTCCTGTTGCTGATGGACAGTAAGAGGAGATGACGAAGCACTGACCAGTGCTCAGAAGACCTGGACTGGGGTCTCAGTTAATGGTGTTTCCCCAAACAAAAGACTTGAGTGTCCTAAGCCTCAGTTTTCTCATCAGCAAATCAGGCCTACAAGTGCATGTTCGTTCTATCTTTCAGGGCAGCCATGAGGAGTAGGAGATGGTGCCCACCAGGGATCACTTTCTGGCTGTGCATCAGAATCACCTGTGGGCCTTTTTTTTTTTTTTTTTTTTTTGAGACAGAGTCTTGCTCTGTTACCCAGGCTGGAGTGCAATGGCTAATCTCGGCTCACTGCAACCTCTGCCTCCTGGGTTCAAGCCATTCTCCTGCCTCAGCCTCCCAAGCAGCTGGATTACAGGTGCCCACCACCGTGCCCAGCTAATTTTTTTGTATTTTTAGTAGAGACAGGGTTTCACCATGTTGGCCAGGCTGGTTTCAAACTCCTGACCTCAGGCAATGCACCCGCCTCAGCCTCCCAAAGTGCTGTGATTACACTGTGGGCCTTTTTAAAACTACAAACGCCCAGGTCACATCCAATACTACTCACTCATTCTTGGAAATAAGGCCCACATTTGAAAGGTAGTGCTCCCTTAAGAAGTGTCACAGGCTGCTGGGCACGGTAGCTCATGCCTGTAATCCCAGCACTTTGGGAGGCTGAGGCGGGTGGATCACCTGAGGTTGGGAGTTTGAGACCACCCTGACCAACACAGAGAAACCTCGTCTCTACTAAAAATACAAAATTAGCCGGGTGTGATGGTGCATGACTGTAATCCCAGCTACTCAGGAGGCTGAGGCAGGAGAATCGCTTGAACCCAGGAGGTGGAGGTTGCAGTGAGTCGAGATGGTATCATTGCACTTCAGCCTGGACAACAAGAGCCAAACTCCATCTCAAAAAAAAAAAAAAGTGTCACAGGTAAGTCTAGAAAACTAGAAAGCTCCTCAGAAAGCACCTTGTAAACTAAAAAGTGCTGTTCAGATAAAAGCAATCGTTTGATTCGCACAGATTGCGGATCCCAGCCGTAAATGGTGCTGTAACAGTTTCCTACTTGGCCTTGTCAGATCATCACACACATTTGACTACCTCAGCAGATGGTGCCGTGTCTTGTGAATATTTTGAAAAAATAGGACAGTCTCCCATCTGCCCGCAATGACTCTGGGTCTGCCTGTCTTTCCCAGAGGCAGTGGCAGTGGCTGAATGTCCTCTCAGGATGCCTCTGGCACCAGGGAGCCTTGACAGTGTATCCTCTCAGGTCAGAGGCCATCACGGATAGTGCTCATGCCAGCAAATGGGAAGGATGCAACTGTCCCACGTCCACCAGTGCAAGTTGTGGAAACAGGGGCCAGGCCCTGCGCTCTCATTTCCTCCTGCTGGAGGGGGTGGTCCCCCAGATAAGGGATAGAGCAGGGGGTTCTTCCTGCCTTCCCAGTGTCTCCACCCAGGGCCATAGGTGGTGACAACAGAAAGGAAGGGGCCTTGCTAAATATAAAGCTCTGTGCAGGTGGGTGAATCGTTGTGCTTGCTTGTATATTGTCCTTAATATGACTATGGATTTCCTTCTTTCTCTGAGTGAAGTAAGACTCAGGGAAAGTTTGGCCCCATGAGGTTGACCCCTAAAGAGTGGCTGTGCCCCTGTCCCATTACTTCTCTGATCCTCAGCCTGGGAGCAGGAGAAGGGCTGCGGGTTGGTGTGATGCTGATCAGCAGGGTTCTCCCTTGCAGAAGGGGTAAGTGGTGGCCACCCTAGATTTTGCAGGCTGGAGCCTAGGCAATAATCCTCTTCTCGCCGGGACAGAGTAGAGCTACCTGCAGGTGACTGTAGGAGATGGTGACCACAGCATCTCCCTGGGGGACCTGCCGTGGGAAGCGCTCCTCCTGATTTGCAGTAGGCTCCACTCCAGCTTTGGAACCATGCCTCAGATCTTGCTGTCTTCCCGAAGTGCTGGAGGCACATAGACCCATCAGCCTTTAACTACCCCATTGGTTGTCCCTCTGCAGGTTGCTCGTCCAGCCCAGGTCTGCTGCCTTTGCCTCGTCTCAGGATGTCCAACTCCCCTGACTTTGCTGAGGTGTGCAGTATTCTCTGTTTGCTTGGTCCTTTCCTTCCTATTTTCCTACAACTTAGCATCTTCTGTTTCTGGACAGGAAACTACCCACTGCTGTCTGTTTGCCTGCCCCATGGAAATGGTTCCATCCCAGCCAGTTCTGCTGTGGGCTGGGAACCCTTTGCTAGGGAGGGCTTTGTGTCTGGGTCTTTGAGAATACACCAGGCCACGGGGCTCCCCTTTCAGCTCCCTTGGAGGCTGGAACATTCTTCTTGTACCTGGATGACTGGTCACTGTGCTCCTCTTAGGCCACTGTGCCGAAGAATTGAGGGACAAGGGGAGGCTGAGACCTTGGGTTAGAGGGTGATGGGAGATGTTTTTATCAAACTTTGTGGAATGGAATCAAATCACCCCGAGGACAAAAATATAAAGATAAGAAAGAATATTATTATAAAAGGAGAAATAAAGTTCATTTGCAGCCACTGTACTTAAACTTCTAGACCAGGATAATGCAGTCCTTTGGAATTCAGAAGAGAGAGGACATGATCACATTAGTTGAAGATGTTGGCTAGTCCTAAATATTATTTAATCCTCTCTCTTTCTTTCACACATACCCCTACACTCCAGCACAGGCATATGTGCTCACAGACACATGCACATGCAAACATTCAAACACATGCATCCCTGGTCTGGGCACTCTATTTGCATAGCTGTGCACCAGTTATCACCTGTGGACTTCATTAGTCCCTGCTTGCATGCCCGTAGAGCACAAATCTCTTATTATTTTCTCTGTTGCAAATGCAGAGCTTCGGAGGGGGCTGGGTTGGCTATATTTTCTCATTCTCAAATCCTGTGATATAGGTTTCAGTCACTGACCCCAGTGAGGACCTCTCCTGCATATGAATCTCTCAAGGACAGGAACTGTGCCTTATACATTTTTGAGTCTCTAGTGCCTTGTATGGTGCCTGGCATACAGTAAGTGCTCACTAGTTGTTTATGACCCTGAAATTTGGAGTCTGACTCAAGGTAATAAAATTTGGTGGAGACTGCTTCCTGTCCATCAGAACTCATGTCCTCTTGTTCCAGGGCGCACACCTAGAATAACTTCCCTCCTCTGTTGTTAGATCAGGCCATGGGTCTGAGATCTAATATAGGACATAAACAGAAATGATGAATGCACCTTCCACATCTGGCCTGTCAAAACCTCCCCCGTCTCCTCCATGTCCTTTTTCCCTCTGGCTGGTTGAAATGCCCATTTTCAGGGAAGCCTTAGAACTCACACACTGCAGATGGCAGAACAGCTGGTGGCTTGAGCTCTGAATGACCACATGGAGCAGAGCTGTATTTTCAACTTGGAAACTCATCTAAACCATCACAGGGAAATGGACTTCTTATTCTTCAGGCCACTGAATCCCTCATGTCTGTTTGTTCCTAAAGCTGTGCCTCCCCCAACTGATACTCACCAGGTGACCATGGGCTGGTTGGTGGCCCTGGACCCACAATGGAAGGCTGTGTGTTCATGGAACTGTGCTGCAGGATTGGGCAGAGAGCCCATATGCTCTTGGATACATGTTTCACTTCTTTAGACTCCTGTTTTATAAGACCCTTGCAGCAGGGACTGGGTTCTGGTTCTCAAAGGCATAAGAGAAAAAAGGTTAGGGAATTCCTTTCCAGAAACTAGATCCCCAGGCTGTTAGGCTCTTAGTCTGACTCTGATGCTGTCTGCTGTGGGGCCCTCTGTGGGTCCCTATTCTGCTCTACTTGTTTTCCCATTTGAAAAGCTAAAGTAATCAGGGTGCTGTGTGTCCCTGTGGGATAAGAAGGGAGGATTTATTAAGGACAGTGTCTTAAGGACTGAAATTTTGTTTAGGGGAGAAAGAGTGAAACAATGCACTGCAGAGAGAAAGAGCCCTGGGGAGAAGCCAGGGGACATGGCAGGAACGCTGATCAGATCAAAGGGCCTGCCAGTCAGGGATGTCAGCAGGTGCGGCTTCCTCCCCCAAGTCACATGGTCATCTCAGCTACAGAGTTTGGCCCCGGCCCAGGGCCCAGGCTTTCCTCTTGCCCTGTCACCAGTGGCTAGGGTGGGCAGCTCACATGGCCCTGGGTGCTCGGAGCATCTTTTGGGCCAATGACTAACTCCCTGTGGGGGACCCAACAGCCCCCCAACTGGAGCTGGTTATAGGAAGCGCTATAAGGAAATGCATTTGAGGCAAACAGAAGAGTTCATTTAAAGATGAAAATAACTTTTTTTTACATTATGAAAGAAATGCATGATTATAGTAGAAAATGGGAAAATTCAAATACTTATAAGGAAAAAAAATAAGTGCTGCAATTCCAACCCCTAGAGATAACCACTGTCAATACTTTTTATGTGACTTTCATTCTCCTCTCCTTCCTCCCTCTCCTTTTCTCTCCCTCCCCTTCCCCCGTCTCATTCTCCCTCCCTTTCTCTTTCTCCCATCTGATAAATCCCTATTTTTCTATTTATCTAGTTATATTTAAACAGTATGAAATTCTATTCTACATCTTTTCTATATCTGCTCAGTTATTATACTTCCACGTCAACAAATGGAGCATCATTTTAAGTAGCAGAAATATGTTCTGTTATACGGCTGAAGGATGGGCAAGTTTTTCTGTTATTTTTGCTCCCTGCAGGAGCTCTATATCCTCGGCACTCAAAGTGTGATCCCCCAACCAGCAGCATCAACATCATTTGGGAACTTGATAGAAATGTAGAACCTCAGGCCCCCTCCCCAATCCACTGAGAGGGAATGTGCATTTTAACAAGATACCCAGGTGACTCATGGGCACATGAAGGTTTGAGAGGCTGGGCATGGTGGCTCATGCCTGTAATCTCAGCATTTTGGGAGGCCGAGGTGAGTGATCACCTGAGATCAGGCATTCAAGACCAGCCTGGCCAGCATGGCAAAACCCGATCTCTACTAAAAATACAAAAATTAGCCAGCTGTGGTGATGGACCCCTGTAATCCCTGCTACTCGGGAGGCTGAGGCAGAAGAATCATTTAAACCCAGGAGGTAGAGGTTACAGTAAGCTGAGATCACATCACTGCACTCCAGTCTGGGTAATGGAGTGAGACTCTGTCTCAAAAAAAAAAAAAAAAAAAAAAAAATTTGAGAAGCACCGATTCAGCTGTGTGCCCAGGAAATAGGAACACAGATGCTAGTGAGTGCTGTATTAGCTCCTCTGTCCACTTATTCTCAAATAGCTTTCTGAGGCAAATGTCATCACTTTCCCTGGTTTGGATGAGATGTAGGAAACTGAGGCATGGAGCACTTCAGCTACCTGCCTAAGGTCACAAAGCTGGGCAAGCAAAACAGGTAGCTTGAAGCCAGAGTCCCCGCAATTCCCAGGGGCTCTGTGTGCCTCCCTATGGCCCCTTCCCAATGGGAAGAGCCCTTAAGTAGAAATCAGCAGACCCAGGCCCTGAACTTGACAATTATGAGAAGTTGGATAATCCATGCAACATTTAAGGACCTGAATGTCTTCTTCAATGTTATAAGCACTAGTCTTATGTGAAATAATATGTCAGAAAAAAACATTTCAAGCTTTCTTTTATTAGTAACTTGCATTCAATCAGAGCCTCTAGAAGCCCTTCCTCTCTTCCCTGTGATAAGAGTTAAGGATAAATAATGACAGTGGTGTCCCTAATTTAGAAGGACAGGCATCCTGATCAGAGAAATAATATACATGAGATTATAAGACATAAGATAGCTTAAAAATATTAACTAATGTAACAAGCCACTCTATGGTCAAAACTTAAGTACCAGAAACAAAAAACCAGAAGGAAAATGTTCTATAGGACCCTGGGTGAGTTCTTGCAGTGGGCTGGATATTTATGTGTCCCCACTCCCAGAATGGATTTGTTGAAATCCTAACCCCAAGACGATGGTATCAGAAGGTGGGTCCTTTGAGGGGTGATTAGGCCTTTTGGGTGAAACCCTCATGAATGGAATTAGTGCCCATATAAAAGAGGCCCCAGAGAGCTCATTTGCTCCTTCTGTCATGTAGAACACAGCAAAAAGGTACCCTCTATGAGCCAGAAGATGAGCCCTCGCCAGATGCTGAATATTCTTTGATCTTGGCCTTCTCAGCCTCTGGAACTGTGAGCAATAGATTTCTGTTGTTTATAAAACACCCAGTTTACAGTATTTTGTTACCGCAGCTGAACAGACTAAGACATCCCTTTATTTTCTGGGGTTTCATCTGTAGAATAAAAAAGATTATCACCACTTCTCTAGCCCTAGGGGGAAGGGAGATTTGGGCCTTTCACAATAGTTGTGCTTACACCGAAAGCTAAGGGCTGTGGTTGGATCTGGTCATTGGACCAGGATTAGGGCCAATCTCCCAGGGAGCTTGGGAGCACTTCTTGACTGCTGTCCCACAAGGACAGGGGGGCCCAGAGAATCAGACTGCTGGAAGTTTCTCCTCATTCAACAATAATTGGCCAACTGGCAGATACTTACCCAGGCAGGCCAACTGGGCTGACCCCTACAGGGAGGGAGGCATGACCCTGGTTAGCGTCCTCATTAGTAGGGGAGTCCATTTAGCTCAGGAGTGCTAGTCTGGGTCTTTGCCCAGAGAAAGGTGGTGTCTGCTCCCACTCTGATATTAACTGAATATTGTTATATCTCCTTTGTATTTTGCACTGTGCAAACCCCTGTTCCCAGAACCAAGAAATCTCCTAAACTATCCTCTTTCTCTCTCCCTCCATGTTATCCCCATACCCACAATCACTGCATCCTGAAGATTCTATCACTTGCATAAATGGCTCCTCTGCTCCCCAGGGCTGAACTGGGATGAAGTTAGTAAGGTACCCAGAGTGTAAAATTTATTGAGACACTCACACCCAGAGATTGTGTAAGTCCTGGCCTGCCTTGTCCTCGCAAGCCTCATCACTGTCACCACCTCCTAACTATGCTCCCTGTCTCCTGTCTTGCCTCCACCCAGTACATTTTTCACATAGCAACTGGAATTTTCTAGAGCAAATCACTTCTGATCACATTATTCTCTTGCATAATGGGCTGTCCTTTGCCCAGGCACTGGCATGTAGATAAAACCTTTGTGGTTTGGCCCATACCTATGGTTTTACTATTCCTGCTATTTATACCCTACGTTTCGACTGGATACTGGGTATTCTTAGAACAAGCCTGTCCCTGGAATCCTTCTGAAGTTTTTCTCATTTTGAATGTTTAGAAAATATTGATGTCCCTTAGCCTCCTTTCTCTCCCACCTAACTGGCAAACTCCTCCCACTTTCATACCTAGCTGTAGTGTCACCCCTCATGCCTCTTCCTATAGTCTTCTTTCTAGAGTTTGTGCCTGTTTTCCCATGGTGCCACATGCAGCTGTCTCAGCATTTTATGAGACTAGCTACTCACATTGTCTCTCTTCCATCAGACATCTGAATCTTGCAGAACAGTTTCTTTTTCATCTTTACATTGCAGGGCCTTATGGAGTGACTTGTAGGAATACAGATTTCAATACTGGCTTCCTTTCTAAATGGAAACTGGCTCTGGGGGAGATTCTGAAATATGTGGAGGGGACAGGCAAAGAGGTAAAAACAAGTGTTTTTCAGATTCTGGAGGAAGTGGAGTTTAGGAAAAACACCTTGGTTCTTTTGTCATCTCTTGTTGAGAGTCTAAACTGAAGTCTTGATCCCAGTTACCGCAAGAGGAATTTGGGTTGGTCCTTTGCAATTCCCCCTCAAGGTCAAATGCTCTTCCTTCAGATCCTTTTTTTGTTTTCACTTTTTATTTTGAAAGAATTTCAAACTTAAAGGATTTTTAACAGTACAAAGAATTCCCTTATGTTACCTGTACAGATTCAATCATTGTTAGTATTTCGCCTCATTTCCTGTATTATTCTTTCTCTAAAGATGGCATTAGTCTTCTGAACCCTTTGAGAGTAACTTCCCTCCATAAAGTCCCTTTACCCTTTAATAATTTAGTATGTATTTCCTAAGAGCAAGGACATTATCTTCCAAAACCTCATTACAAGTATTGAAATCAAGGCATTTCACACTGATGTGATTATTGTCAGTTAATCTATAGTCCACAGTCCAGCTTCACCAGTGGTTCCAATAATGTCCATTATAGCAATTTTGGGGGGTGTTCAGAATCCAATCCAGGATCATGCATTGCTGTTGTAATGGTATTTCTTTGTTTTCCTTTAATTTAATTTAGTTCCTCAACATTTTCTTGTGTTTCATGACCTTGACATTTTTGAAGAGTACAGGCCAGTTAATTTGCATAATGTCCATGGGTTTGGACCTGTCTGAGGTTTCTGCTGGATTAGAAATGCTGTGCCATGGAGAAGCCTCACATCAGAAAGCAAAAATGGGGGTTTGTCTCATCGTTGAAGACATCAGCTTCAATCCCTTGGTTAAATTGGCATCTGCCAGGTTACTCTGCTGTACAATTTTCTTTTCTTTTGTAATTGACAAGTAACCTGTTGGGGAGATACATTGAAACCATGTAAGTATCCTGCTATTCAACAACTTTCATCCTCCGATATTTTTCCTCAGGTGTTCCTTCACTCTGTCACCACCCTCTCTCCTCAGCACTTTTCTTTCCTGGGGACTCTGGCAAGACTCTCTCTTCTGAATGGTTTTGGGGTGCACACAGGGCCTGGACTCTCTAGGATTTGGTTTCAGATTCTCTGGGGGTGGGCAGGGGTCTTGGTTGTCTCCAATCTATACAGTTCTTGAACTTCTTGGCATACAGCCCTTCTTGGGTTAAGGGATCCCATAGCTGACTCTTCAGCATCACAGTTTGCTATTTGACTGCCATTTTCTTCCCATACCCTCCCTTTCCACCCTCTCAGGAGGATTCCTTCTCGTGCCATGTCTTCTCTTTGCCTGAGTCAGGCTGAGGGCTCGTATCTCCCTGTGGGCTCTCCCTTAGTCACTTGAGACTCCAGGAATCTGCCTCAGCTTCTTGACCACAGTTCTGGCTTTCCCATGCCCTGCTCCTAATACAAGTTAACCGTTAGACTATCCCACCTGCTTTTAGTCTGTTGAACCTACTTTTTGTTCATTTGTTTGTCCATCTATCCATCCATCCACCCACTTCCCCAACTCCCCGTGCATCCACTCATCCACCTACCCATCATCCATCCATCCATCCATCCATGCATCCATCCATCCGCCCATCCACCTATCCATTCATGCATCCACTTATCCAGTATCCTTTATATCCTAGGCACATGCAGAGCAACAGGGGGATAGAAAGACTTAGATGCTACAGTCACAGGCATTGTGAAGCTTGGAGCTCACAGTCTAAAATGGAGACAGACTTTGGAACAAAGAAACAAAGACAGCACGATCTACACTAGAGGTTTGCAGAGCAGAGAGGAGGGAGCATCCAATTCCACCTGCATCCAAAACACACTTCATGGTGGAGAGGGTGCTAGAGCTACTTGTTGAAGGTTGAGTGGGAGTTTGTTGGGAAGAGAAGAGCCCCTGCACAGAGGGGATGGTATGTGCCAAGACCAGGCTTGAGCAGGCAGAGGACACAGAAGGGATGGGGGAGCAGTGGAATGCAGTGTGAGTCTATGCAGGCAGACCTGTTTGAGGTGAGACTGGACAGAGACCCTGGGGACAGCCCCTTAGAATCCTTTCCTGTCACACAGAGTAGTGCCAACATTATCCTTTAGGCTAAATGGAGCCTAGATTTAACAGAGGAGTGATAGGCACCATTCAGCTTGAGTTTTAGCCTGGTGCTTCTGGCCAGTGACGGAGGATAGACTGAGTGGGGAGCTATGGGGATCAGACACAGGTGGGGCCGCAGGTCAGAAGCAGCAAGAGTCCCCATGGTGGCAGTGAAGGCCAGGAAGAGGGGAATTTGGAGACATTTCTAGTGTAGAATCAACAGGGCTTGGTGAATAATTTGATGTAGGATAAGGGAAAAGGGGCTGTCCAGGTGGTGTCTGTGGTGATCCCTGCCAGGTTTCTGTTTAGAGTGAGTGGATAGTAGGTTAACCTGTAGAGACGAGGAGTACAAACAAGGAACAGGTTCAGGGTGGAGAAGTGATGAGCCCAATCACGCCGCCTTGCTCCCTCAGCGATCGTGGTGCCTCCTCGCAGCTCTGGTCGCCTGGATTGTATGCCTCACATTCACTGTCTGCCAAACGCCCCAGCTTCTTCCTAGAACAATCTCCTAAAATCATAAAGGTGATGACCTGCGCTCAGTGAAAATGAGAAGCTGGTGACTCTGTTTGCTCTCAAGATGACAGAACTGCCTAAACATGAACATGCTGGTTCCTCTCTCTACCTTGACATGGTGCGACAAAAGGAAAATCAGACTCAGACCCCAGCCCAGGCACTTAGAAAAATACAGAAGAAATTCACAACCATGGAGTTTCAACCTGGGAGATGGCCCCAGAGCAGGGCTCCCCAAAACAGTTTCCGTTCATATACATGCCAAAGTATATACACACTGGAGTTTAACTGTTACCTTCATCTCTCCCACAGCATCAAATCTCTGTAATACTTTACTGGAAAATGCCGGGGTTCTAGGCTCTCAGTTCTCCAGGCCTGTGGAGAACAGCCCCTCAGCCCTGTGACCCCCTTCCTGTCTGTCGTGCTGACACAGGTGTGTAGGCATTGCTTTCTCCACACATTTCTGGGTTTGTATAGCTCTCTGATGCATGGAACTTTTAGCAGGAAAAGGACATGTAGCGGAGAGGGACTTCTGATTTCCCCTGAGAAGCGCCGTCTTCCTTCAGTGTTTTCCTCTCAAGGAGGGGCTGGTGGGGAGGGGAGATCATATTATGCTTGGTATCCATGGATACTGCCTGTGGGAGGCCTTTTCTTTCCCTGCTCTGTCCAGTGCCTTAGCCACTGGCCCCATGCAGCTCTCTGAGTTTAAATTTTAATTAATGAAAATTCAATAAAGTTAAAAATTCAGTTTCTCAGTGGCACTAGCCACATTGTAAATGCTCCATGGCCACATGTGGCTGGTGGTTATGTATTGGACAGCATAGATAGGGAACATTTTCATCAGCACCGAGAGTTCTATCGGACAGTCCTGTTTTGTGTGTGTGTGTTTTTTTTTTTTTTTTGAGACGGAGTTTTGCTCTTGTCACCCAGGCTGGAGTGCAAGGGCACAGTCTCGGCTCACCGCAACTTCCGCCTCCCAAGCAATTCTCCTGCCTCTGCCTCCTGAGTAGCTGGGATTACAGGCACCCACCCCCATGACCAGCTAATTTTTTCTTTTTTGTATTTTTAGTAGAGACGGGGTTTCTCTATGTTGGTCAGGCTGGTCTCGAACTCCTGACTTCAGGTGATCTGCCTGCCTCTGCCTCCCAAAGTGCTGAGATTACAGGCTTGAGCCACCGTGCCCGGCCAAGGACAGCACTGTTTTATCACAACACCCCCAGATATTACTTGAAAGCTGTAGGTCCTAGGATCCTTCCACTCTCAAATTGTGCTTTTTAGAGGCTGGAAATCCACCAGGGACCTTAGGTTAGGAGAGGGCAGGAAGGCCACAACCCCCAGGGGCCTTATGGGTGCTGTATAGGGACTGGGCGAGGAGCCAATGGGACACAGTCTCACGGAGCTAAAATAGGAAAAGTGACCCCCTGAGGGAGCTCCCTGCAGGGTGGGCTCTAGCAGCTTTCTCCAGGTCAGGAAGTGCTGCGGGAGTTTGGGAATGCACAGGTGGCCTAGCCAGACCGCTGGCTCACTATTGGGGCTGGTCTCCTAGTATGGGGGCACCTGCTTGCCAAGCCCTTCCCCACTGCTCTGTGGTCTCTGAAAAGCTGCTGTTGGGAGAAGCACAGTAGTCACTGACGCACTACGGTCAAATCACTGCCAGGCTTTGGTTTCTCTACCTTTAAAATGCATTCCACAAGCCGAATTGAGTCTAGATACAGCATGAATACTACTTTGGGGACAGGTCACTGAGATGAATTGGGTGGAAATTTTGTAGGGGAAAGTCGCCACAAAGGGACCTGTCTGTGGCCTGCCTGGATGGAGGGCGGAACGGTCCACTCCTGCTGCCTGCACTTTCTCTCTGTCTTTCCTTCTCCTATGAAAAACAGTGGACAGAGGAGGCTGTGTCTCCTCTCACTGTCCTTTGGTCTCCTCGGCAACGGTCATGCCCCTTCAGTGAGCCCTCTCCCAGGTCTTTTGTGGCTAGACTTTCTTGGCAGAAAGCCATGAGTGAGACGTGGAAATGCAGAAGAAATACAAGCCACAGCCAAAGGCTTTCTTCTTTTTCGGCAGCTAAAGGGACGCTGAAGAAGGCTGCTACATTTGTGAACTTCTCCATCCTTCTGAGCAGCTCACAGTGTTTGGGCCACTCCATTGCGTTAGCCAAAGTGATTTTGTTGGTGGTGGTATTCTTCCTCTTTCTGGGAGAAGAGAATAAATTGGATTTTTCTTTTTTTGAGATGGAGTCTTGCTCTGTTGCCCAGGCTGAAGTATAATGGTGTGATCTCGGCTTACTGCAACCTCTGCCTCCTGGGTTCAAGTGATTCTTGTGCCTCAGCCTCCTGAGTAGCTGGGATTATAGGCATCCGCCACCACATCCAGCTAACTTTTGCATTTTCTTTTTTAAGAGATGGGGTTTTGCCACGTTGGCCAGGCTGGTCTCGAACTCCTGACCCCAAGTGACCTGCCCTTCTTGGCCTCCCAAAGTGCTGGGATTACACGCGTGAGCCACCGCGCCCAGCAAGAAATGGGTCTTATTCACTGCCAGGCTCAGGCTTGCAGGCCTCCTTATGCCCTCCCTTTCCCCTTCACCAACTCAGGACCTTTTAATTGGGCAAACAAAGATATACAGTGGACAGTAGAGTCAGCCAAAATCTGTCTTAGGGCAGACAACAGGCAAAGGGTCATGACAACTGAGAAAGGTAAAACATTCATGGCAGAGTAAGGCAAAAGTGAGGCCTGTCTTCCAGCAGGAGAAATTGGCAGCTACTGACACAGTGAAAATTCCTTACCTTTAGAACAAAACATATTCCTGTTGGACGGCCTGACACAGAAGATAGTGTGGTATGGATGGATATCGTGAATGACAAATAACGTAAATATATTTGAAGTAAACAAAATGCTTACACAGCTCAGTGAGTTATTTGGAAACAAACTCTGGCTTGACTGTATTACTGAGCAAAATCTAAGTTGAAACAAAAATATCCTTCTCTTTTGACATGCATTTAGAGATAGGTCAGAAGACAATACTTTTTATTTTTTTAACTGACCTTCCCTTAAGGCTTGGTCATAGAAGTGTAAACAATGTAAATGAATTCACCATTGCGAGTTTTTATACCATATCGATGTTACCTGTGTATTCTGAGACCATACATGTACCTGCCAAGATACCTGGGAAGGATTGCTGTATCACAGTTACATTTGAGTTCTTGGCAGGCAGAACTGAGGAAGAGTAATTTAGAACGTTTTACATCCAATTTGAAAGAAATCACTAGCATTCCCTTAAATAACAGGTTACAATAGAAAGATACTACCTGGAAGCTACCTTTTTCACTTTGGTTCATTTTTATTTTTTGTGTATAATTTATACAGTTGTTTGATTATTTTGCTTATAGTGCAATCCTGCCACAAAGTATTAAAGCAGAAGATACCCGTTATGCCTTCAACATCTGCATTTTCTAAGTTTTATACTTCTACATCCACAGTATGTCAGTAGTTCTTGAAATTTTTTTAAAAAAGAGAATAAAACTCTCTAAGAATGCAGATGTCTATAACTGCAATGGTACTAGATGGGAAGGAGACAATGACAGAGAGGAAGAAAGTGGACATGTCCATTTGCAGGGAAGGTGGTTCAAGTCTTTGGATTTAAAAACAAGTTCCCCAGAGACGCTGGCTGTAATGGAATTTCCAGAAAATTTCCTTTGCCCTCCAAAAAGGACCTGAAAAGCCCCAATCTAATAACTTTGGGAAACAACAGTTATAAGATGCTATAAATGAAGATGAAAGCAGAAGGAGAAGGATGAATGTGTCTTCCATTTAGCTATAGCTAGTAGCAATGCCTCTTTAGCCATTGGCAGAGCTGTAAAAACCACTGAAGTATCAGAATTTCTTGGAAGAATAGTGGTAGAAAAGTAATGAACATCACACCTTACCTAAATCAGTAACAGGGCTTCATGGTTAGGAAAATTTTCTAAATAGTAAGTGACTCTAGATTAGATGTCTCTTTTCAACATTAAATGTAGCAGAATTAACAACACCAAAAAGAGATTCACACATGAATCTAGTGATAGCAGAAAATTATGAGGCAGAGAACATAAAAGAGTGAAGACAATGCTAGGGGTTCAACAGTATTCCATGGGACTAGAAAATCCACGAACTTCGAAAGCCCTAGCAAAATATCACTCTTGTTTGTAAATCACTTATTTATCATACAACCACATGTCGAATCTTTGTGTTTCCATTAATGGAAGAATCCTACATTCAGCATTTAAGTTTTTTGCAGTTCTTTGCCAGTCTTGTGGCCGAGTATCTTGTTCCCATCAATTTTGGTGCAGGTAACTGGTAGCTGCTGGTGCAAGGCCTGGAATGTGGCATCTGACATTGTTTGATAGTTTTTACTAATTGCTGTCTGATACTCCTTTCCTGCATTCTCTGATTTTAATAAACTCCTTTACAGTTTGGACTTCATTTGAAACAGTGAATCTTGTACAGCTTTATGACTAACCAATGGAGCACTGTTGTCTTCCTAATACTGAACCTGAATTTTAAGCACTCTGACTACCTGGGCTGTGGGTTGTTTGATGGTGGACTTCTGCTCTTATCTCCAATGACCACTCCAGAAGTTTTCAGGCTGAAACTGGTGGCTTTGAATATATGCAGTAACAGTCTGTTTTACCATAAACAGTACAGAAGCCTTGGCCATTGGAATAACGTTCTCCCATATAGGCTTTTTTTTTATTCTTTCTTTGAAACAGGGTCTCACTCCTGTAGCCCAGGCTGGAGTGCAGTGGCTCACTGCAGCGTCAACCTTCTGGGCTCAAGCTATCCTCTTAGCTCAGACTTCTGGGTAGCTGGGACCATAGGTGTGCACCACTACACCTGGCTAATTTTTTGTATTTTTTAAAAGTAGAGATGAGGTTTTGCCACATTCCCCAGCCTGGTCTTGAACTCCTGGGTTCAACTGATCCACCTGCCTTAGCCTCCCAAAGTGCTGGGATTACAGGTGTGAGCCACTGTGCCCTTAAAAGCCTATCAGAAAATTCTCTGACACGGCTTTAAGCCTGTAGGCTCTTAAAGCCGTGTCAGAGAATTCCCTCCAGGACTTCAGACCTCCATTAACGTCCTCTGGCTGAGGCCACTTGCTCCTTTCTGATCTTCTTATCCTTCTGTCTTCACGGGTGTGAATGGATCCGTGTTACAGTGGGCAAATGCATGTGCTGCTCCTTTCCCAGTGATTGTCATTGTTTCCAAGTAAAATTGAGACAAAAGAAAAGTTTGTCTGCAGTACACCAAGGTTCTTCTTTATAAAGCTGCTCAGCTCTAACAGTAAGCTAATCCCAGGAAATGGTCCCCTGCCTCATTTTCTATACCCTATTTTGTGCTCAAGAGAAGAGGCTACTCCTAAATCAGGATAGTTGAATTTTAGTGACTTTTATAGACATAGTTAAAAGAATGAATGTCTAATGATGGAATTCCAGATTTTATCGGCCCTAGATGATATAATTTTAGACTACACTGATATTCCTAAAATTTCACTGTGTAGAGAGCAGCCCAAGCTGGCTGAATTTGAAGATTGGGTGTTGGGTGAGGAGAAGGTATGGACAGCAGCTACATTCATCACTCATGCTCTCCCCAGGGGAGAGATCAGATCTTAATTACAGTGCTCAGTGACCTGGGTAATAGCAGATTTTTAGACCTAAGAAACAACATTTTCTTTAGATTTGATCACTTGCAGAAAGAAGCAAGTGCCCCCCAGCCAGAAGAAGTAGATGGAGATCTACTTAGAATTTTACTTCTACACTAAGTCAGTATTCTAGATTGAGTTTCTTTAGTTTATGATGCAACCAAAGTCAAGACTTTACTCCTTAATGTCCTAATTTCCCACATTCCCAACTATCAAAGTCACAGTCAGGTATAGAATCAGAACTGGACCTCAGAAACATTAAGATGCCTACATTCTTTTTCTTTTAGACCACTCACATTTCTTACAGACAGTCTAGTTAGCCTGTCCAAGGGCAGAACGTGCACACCCTGTTCCCAACATTTAATTAGACAAAATCCACAAAGCACACCTATTACAGGCAAAACTCTATAATTTAGAAAGCTTTCAGCTACAAAGAACAGAAAACCTAAATAAATGTATATTAAGTGATAAAAATATTAAAGTTATGTGGTCAGACTCCTGGAAGTAGGTGGGGTGAGTCCAGCTTGGTTATTGTCTATCTAATCACCTCATCAAGAACACAGATTCTTTTCATCATTGTTCACTGTCAGCTTCAACCTGTTGGTGTTGTCCCTCCTGGTCACAAGGTGGCTGCCATAGTTCTAGGTATCCCATGTGGACATTACACTTACTCAGCTGAAGAGAAGGAACCATTTCCTCCCCTGAGTCTCTGTCTATCAATTAGGAATCTTTTCTGTAGAAATGATCTCATCATTTCTCTCATGTATCACTGATCAAGATATGGTCTCATCACCTTTCTTAAACCAATGGTGGGAAAGAGAATGGGATCACCCTAGATCAATATCCATGCCTCACCCTCCTGGGAAGTGGCTAAAGTCACCCTTTCTCAGCAGAAGGCCTCAGAGAAAAGTGTCAATATAGAAGCAAAATTGGTTTCTACTGGCCAGGAACAGGCCAATAGATTCATGTGGGCAACAAATGGTACTTGCTGCATCAGGCACAGTCATAAAGGTAGAGAGCAAACAGACTTCAGGTCTGTTAGAACCTCCTATCAAGCTAAGACACCTACGCTCATTATAGTAACTGAAGAACACAGAGTGTCCTGGAAACACTTGAGTCCCTGGTGGGTACAGCATAGAGTAGAGGCAGTTGAGTGGAGTGGCCTAGGGCAGTGGTCAGGGGAGGACTTCTGGTAGAAGTCTACTTCAAGCTAGACTCTGACGATCAAGTGAGCCAGACATTGGTTGGCAGGAAGAAGAAGCAGCTATTCCTTCTTGATAGGAAGGAGGAGCTCAGGAAATTTGGTGTGAGAGTGTATCCTGGGGAAAAGAATTTGTCCCCTTTTCCGTGATTCATGGCCATCAAGGGTGCTGGGTGGCTTAGTACTCCTATGAGTACTAGAGGAGGCAGACATGTGATGATTGCTGGACTCTTGGGAGACTTTACCACGTGATGTCTACTTTGCCATTGGAGTTAGGCAGTATCCCAGCCAGATCTGACTCAGCGTGAGAAGCATACATAATTTGCATTCCTTGCTTGGTTTAATGCTTGGCTGTCACCATCTAGAATTGCTCAGTACTTTTTAACAAGGGGCCCCACATTTTCATTTAGCATTGGCCTTGCAAATTATGTGTGCTTCTCACGCTAAGTCAGGTCTGGCTGGGATCGTGCCTGACTTCAATGGCAAAGTAGACATCACATGCTGTCCAGACATCACCTGTGGCCTTTCTTTTCTTTTCTTTTTTTTTCTAATAAGTATCTTTTAATTGTACTTTAGGTTCTGGTGTACATGTGCAGATCATGCAGGATTGTTGCATAGGTACATACATGGCAAGGTGGTTTGCTGCCTTCCTCCCCTAATCAACTATATCTGGTATTTTTCCCCACGTTATCCCTCCCCACCCCCTGCTGTCCCTCCCCTAGTCTCCCCAACTGACTGCAGTGTGTGATGCTCCCCTTCCTGCGTCCATGTGTTCTAATTGTTCAACACCCGCCTATGAGTGATACTATGTGGTGTTTGATTTTCTGTTCTTATATCAGTTTGCTGAGAATGATGGTTTACAGATTCATCCATGTTCCCATGAAGAACACGAACCCATTGTTTTTTATGGCTGCGTAGTATTCCATGGTGTATATGTGCCACATTTTCTTTATCCAGTCTATTGTTAATGGACATTTGGTGTGGCCTTTCTAACCACAGGGCCCTGGCAAGCATGGGACAGCTGCGTAGGGCTGCGGGTGGCCCACTTGTGAATCCAGCCCTGGAGAAAAGCATCCACAACCAATTGAATATAAGAAGGAGAGGCTCCTGGGGCTATTTTGATCTAGAATGTTGCCTCTTTTCAGATCTCTCCATTGACAAATGTTTAACAACGGTATTGTGCGGGTGAAAGTTACCATTTTATGGATCAGTGTGGCTGGCTCCTTTCAGAGGAATGAGGGAAATAACAGGGTGCTTAAAAGCAATTAGTTGAAGCAACAAAAAGAACAGAGAGAACAACAAGAAAGCTATTATGCAAATGTGTGGCCATTCGCTGCCATTCGGCCTTGGGGAGTTTTGTGGTAGATTCAGGAGTTTCTGCCTGTCTGAATTATTAGTCTTCCTTATATTTAACATCAAGCCTCAGTACAATTATTCACGTTTTGTTTTATTTTTTTATCTCAGCACATTAGTAATTGGCCTCACTCATCTTCTGGTCTTAACATGGGCTTAACTGCTGCCTTGACTGAAAACAATAGTAACGAAGGCAAAGGGAGTGCAGACTCTGCCATAGTGGCCAGAGGAAAGGCACCGAAGATTGAAGCTTCACTCGGCTCTGCTCTGCAGGGGTCTTGGAAAAGAGGAAGTGGATAGGTGCCTTCCCCAAAGGTCCTGGGCTGCTGTCTGTGGGGCTGTGAACCATGATGTCTTTTAGTTCCTTTCAGAAATGACATGGTCAGACCTAATGGAACTGGGTATCCCCAGCCCTTTCAAAAAAGAAAGAAAGAAATAGAAAATCCTACTAAAGATCCAACCAATGAATTTCAGATCACATTTGTGCCTACATTAAGTACGGTAAACTACACTCCAAATGTTCCTGGAACGCGGTCCCAATCCAGGCCCCAAGAGATGATTCTTGGATCTCATGCGAGAGAGATTTTGGGGCAAGTCCACAGAATAAAGTGAAAGCAAGTTTATTAGAGAAGTAAAGAAACAAAGGAATGGCTACTCCATAGGCAAGGCCGGGTGTTCCCAAAAGCAAGAGAAGGAATGCTCCCATCTTAGGTGCAATGCTTTTTTGTTTGTTTGTTTGTTTGTTTGTGATGTAGTCTTGCCCAGGGCTGCACTGCATGGGGAGGCTGTGGAAAGCAACCTAGACTGCAGAGCGTGGAGTCATAAGCTGAGGACTTGGCTCACAAACACGCCTCTACATGAGACTGCTGGTGAAGGTCGGGGGTGGGTCCTGCTTTCCCCTTCTCTGCCCCCTGCCTTCTCTGCAGGAAGGCTGGCCAATGGCCCCTCCCTCGTCTCCAGGCCTCCATGTCCTCAAGATGCTCCTTTACCCCGTTGCCAGAGCCTCCCCAGGAGCAAGCTCTGCATGGTTGACAGCCCCATTTAGAAGAAGGTGCTGTGGAATGAATGGTTCCCCCTGCAGCTCAGCCTCATCTCCTTAATGGATCCTAATTACCCCTGTCCTGCTTATAGCTTCTCTACAGGGCCCACCTGTCAAGTTGATGGATGAGGTGACTGGGAGTTGGGGCCAGCTGGGGCTAGAGGAATCCCCCCACTCTCTAGTAGGGCGGGGATGCAGGAACTTTCAGTCAGTTCCAAAGATTCTGAGGAAGAGAAGGTAACATTGCAGGATGAGCTCTTCTCCCCTTTTGTCTTCAAAGCTTAGGCCAGGTGAGTTTTTACTTAGGAGGAAGGTGATGGGGAAACTGGCTAAGAAGAACTGGCTCTTCTGGTTAGTAGCCTGGGGAATACATGATAAGGGAGGAGAGGCAGCTCTGCCCAGGACTCCAAGGCAGGACCCAGAGCTGTATTTTAGGACCCCAGCACCAGGCCAATCAGAAGGCCACATCTGCTTGGAGAAGGCCAGCAGTCACCAGGCACATAGTCTCCAGCCGATCCAGGTCTTCACGGACACACTCCCAGCGAGGACTCAGTAAATGAACTGCAAATCATCTGGGGTCCTTTGACCCAGACACAGACATTTGACCTTATGATCACCAGTAGCAGTTGCTGGCTTGACTGTGATTCTCTGTTTCTGCAGATTAATCAGATAAGAAAGAAGGAATACCAGGGTTCTGCTTTTAAGTCACATCTCAGAACAAAGGAGTGAAACCTCCCCCTCCTCTGCTATGAATAGTCTCATGTTCTTTAGGAATTAACAATCACAGTCTAACTTGTGAGTTATTATTTTGTGCACTTGTTCTGTGCCATGTGCGATGTAAGCTCCTTGTGCACTGCAGGCATATTTACTCATCCTTTCCACATGTGTCCTCTCGATGGTGTCCATTGTGGGGGCACCGTGCAGTTGTACAAAATGGCAGGTGGCGTAAACCCAGGACCAGCCTGGAACATCTTTACATCTGGGATGTGAGTCCCAGTTTTCCATGGAGGGAGCAAAACTTCTCCTCCCCAGAGATGGCAGTGTGAGAAGAACATGGCTAGCTTCTTTCTCCATAATCCTTTGGAGCCACCTGCCTTGCTGGGGAGCACAAGAGGAGGCTTTGTGCCTTCTGGGCTTTCTCTTTCAGGGTGGGCTGCTCTTCTGCTGTGTGGTAAATGTGGGAGGCTTTTGTTTGCCCACGTGTGGTGGTAGCTCATTTCCAGGCTGCCCCCTAGATCCTCCCTTCCCTGAACACATGTCATCTTGTGGTATCCTGCCACACTGAATAGGATTGATCTGTAAAGCCAATAGGATAGTACAGAATTGGCATTGTATGGCTTCTCAACCTGGTCCTAGGAGACATTACAGCGTCCACCCAATGTTCTTGGAACATTCATTCTGGGGGACGCCAGCCACCATTTCATGAGAACACTTATTATGGGGTAAGTTGTATCTCCCCAAATTCACATGTTGAAATCCTAATCCTGGATTTTCAGAATGTGACTATATTTGGAGATAAGACCTTTAGAGAGGTGATGAAGATAAAATGAGGTCTTTAGCATTTGCCCTAGTCCAATATGACTGGTATTCTTATAAGAAGAGAAGATTAGGATACAGACATGGAAGATTGTGAGAAGACACAGGGAAAAGGTGGTCCTCTGCAAGCCAGCAAGGGAGGCCTCAGAAGAAACAACCCTGCTGACACCTTGATCTTAGACTTCTAGCTTCCAGTACTGTGAGAACGTAAATTTCCATTGTTTAAGCCACCTGGTGTGTGGTGCTTTGTTATGGCAGCTCTAGCAAACTTGTATACCATTCCAGTAGCCCTGTGCAGAGGCCCACATGGGGAGGAACAAAATTGCCAGCACTAACTCATCAGCCATATGAGTGAACCACCTTAAGAGCATATCCTCCAGCCCTGGCCAACCCATCAGATGACTCTAGCCCCCCAGCTGTCATGTGCTCCAGTTGAGGCCCCAGACATCATGGAGCAGAGACAAGACATCCTCTCTGTGCCCATCTGAATTCCCGACTCACCTAAACTGTGAGATGATACATGATTACTGTTGTATGATGTCATTAGGCTTGGGATGGTTTATTATGCAGCCATATATAACCAGTGTGCCAGGTCTGCTGTGACTGAGACCTTTAACTCAGGGGGAGCGGAGAATGACATTTTAAAAAGCTTATATGGCCACAGATGTGAGCTGTGGCATCAGCAAAGCAGTATTTCCAGATGATGTGGTCAAGCCGTCCTTGAGGAGGACATAGCCCCTGCCGGTATTTGGGGAATGGCTTTAAAAGGCTACCCTGGCAGGCGTCAGCTGTGGCCTGAGAGATTGGTGGGAGTAGTAGAGGCCGGCAGGGCCAGGGGAAGGAAGTGGTCTAACCCTCCACTCTTGAAGGGGACTGGATATTGGGACAGTGTCAAGAAGAGGAACCCAAAAGAGCAACCTGATACCATGCCAGGGAGCTGATGCCAGAATCTCAAATATGGGCCAAGGCTTTCCTGCTCATGCCAGAAGGTCTGCCTCTGCAATGAAGATTGAGGGGCCTCAGCCCCTCAATGAAGAAATAAATACCTATTGAACACCAGCTCTGTAGTTTATTGAATTTTTATTTTTACAACAATACTTTGAACTAAGTATTATCTCCATTTTTCACATAAGGAAGGGGAGACTCAGAAAAGTAGAGAGGTTGAGAAACCTATCACATCATTTATAAATAACAGCTGGATTCACAGCCAGGAACATCTAGCCCAGGGGTGAAGTGTCATGGAAGCAGCTTGGTGGAGTGATCCAGACAATATGTTCTAGATCTAGGTGGCTTGGGACCAGTCCCTGGCTCCATGCTTCCTGGTCTTGTAACTCTGGACAAGTCACTTCACCTCTTCATGTCTCAATGTCCTTATCTTTAAAGTGGAGATGATAGCACATACCTCATGGGTTTCTATGGGATGCAATAAGCTAGAGCCAAGGGCTTGGAGCAGAGCGTGGCACAAAGGAGCCACTTTGTGAATGCCAGTCGTCATTTTTCTCTTAACTCTGTAAGACTTCTAAGAACAAAAAAGATGTGATTCTAGCTATGGAGGATGGCCAAGGCCACTGAATTGATGTGTGTGTGTAAAACATCTTGTTTTTCCTTCTCTTCCTCTCTAATCCCAAACCATGCAGTTCAAGGTTATGAGATGGCTGGTGGCCACCCCTGAATCCAGAACACAATGTCCCCTTAGCTCTCATAGACTCCCCAACCCAGAGCTCCCAGGGAAAGAGCCCTTTCTTGGAGATGGAGCTTAGCAATCACATTCTAAGGGGATGCTGGGGGAACATGGGCTGAGGAAGGAGGGTAATTGGTCTCGTGTGGACATAAGTCTTCACTCTTGCACTTGGAAATTAAGAGCCTGTGAGGGTGGGCTTGGGGTTGTCAGACAGCATGTCCCTGAGGGAAAGGCTCAGGCAGGGTTTCCTGCTGTCCCCTTTCCCAGCTGAAAAGGAGCAGCTAAGTGTTATTGATCCAAGCTCCAGGGGGAATATTTGCTAGAAGGTCGCTGGCACCTGCTCAACACTTAGCTGGTATTCATTATTCAGTGATAGGGATGGGGAGTAGAGAATGCTGGCATTGTGCCACCAAGGGAGCCCGGCTTCACCAGGGGTAACATGGGAACTGGGAGAGGCAGACAGCCTGGAAGAGTCATAGATGACTGGCCTTCGTCCTGGGAGGACCAGTGGTGGATGGTACTGGGGGGACTTCTATCTCCTGGGCAGCCCTTGGCCTCCCACAGATCATGGAGGCTCTAGCTTTTGGCTGGAGACTAGGAAAAAAACTTTGGGTATTTCTGATGGCCTCAGTTTCCTCAAATGTCCCACCCAGTTTTAATGTTGAATTGCAATTAAACTAGGCTTTGCAGTGAGAGGAATGCCAATCAAGCCCAAGGCTCCAGAGTGGGTCAGAATAACGCATTAAAGAAGATCTAAAGGACGTGGATTTGTTGTTTCCTAACCCTGTGATAGGCCTGCCTATGCTTGGAGCCCTTCCAGTTAGATAATGTTGATATAAGTGTCTTGTAACAGGTAACATTTCAGACCAGTATCAGCTATCACCATCACACAGTGATGATGAGTATTTTTACCACCTTTCCAAAAATTCATGCCCCCCAAACCTAATGTAGCCGTAACAACCAGTGTGAGAAGGAAGAAGGGTTAGGACTTGAACGAGACTGTCCATAGCAGTACTGTTTGGAAACAACCCTAAAGTCCATGGAGAGAAGAATAAATAAATATATAATGACATCTTCACCAAATGGAATATTTTACAGCATAGGAAATGGAGAAGAGTAAACTAGTAAGTCTTGCAGGGTTGAGAGAATAATGACAACCAGTACTCACAAAGTGCCTCCTTTGTGCCAGACTCTGTTACAAACCCTGTAGCAATATGGGTGAATCTTAGAATACAGTGAGTGGGAAAAAGCAAGTCCTAGAAGGCTATTCACATCAAACTTCAAAATTAAAACTAAAAAATAGGTGACGTAGGGAGACATACATAGGTGATACAACTGAAAAGTAAGGCAAAGGAAACAAAAGTAAAAGGTTTAACATAATGATTCCCTCTGGCAGAAGTGGTGAGAGCCACGACAGAGGGCCCAGAGAGCAGAGGAACATGCAGACGTGCTGCTCGTATTGTTCTAGATTTTGAGATGGATGGTGCTTGGCTGTTCGTCCCCCTCAAACCTCATGTTGAAATTTGATCCCAATGTTGGAGGTGGGGCCTAACAGGAGGTGTTGGTGTTATGGGGTAGATCCCTCGTGAGTAGATTAGTATCCTCCTGGAAATGGGAGTGAGTGAGCTCTTGCTCTATTCGTTCCCATGAGAGCTGGTTGTTAAAAAGAGCCTGACACCTCCCCTCTCTCGCTCTCTATTCGTCTCTTTCCATGAGATCCCTGCACAAGCCAGCTCCCCTTCCTCTTTCCCTTCCACTGAGTGGAAGCAGCCTGAGGCCCTCACCAGAAGCAGATGCAGGCTCCATGCTTCTTGTACAGCCTGCAGAAATGCAAGACAGATAAACCTCTTTTCTTTGTAAATTATCCAGCCCCAAACATTCCTTTATAGCAACACAAATGGACTAAAACAGATGATGAATAAAAATGAATGAATGCATGAATAAATGAATGAATAAGTGAGTGTGAAAGTGGGCCATATGTGAAACAATGTTGGCTTTGAGTTGTAACTAGTATTATGATTAATCTAATGCTGAATATCTAAAATCCAAAATACAGATTTTTTAATTTAAAGAAAATTCTGGTGATGAGCATCTAGCACTGGATCGCCAAGTAGAAGTTCAAGAAACACAATCACTTTTTTTCTATAGGGGATGGGAGTGTCTCTCTATAGCCCACTGTACTTAGAAATACTCTTGCCATACACCTTGCTGAAGAGAGGTGAAGTCCAGCCTCTCTTATATTCTGATGTAAGTATGCTGAAGAATGTATGTGTGTGTGTGTGTGTGTGTGTGTAGTATATATTATATATACTATATATATGGGTGTGTGTGTATATATAGTATATATGCTATATATACACACACATATATACTATATATATATACACACACACACATACTATATATATATATAGAGTATGTCTTTGGGCTGAATTTATTACTGGCACTAAACTATGATAAATAGTACTTCTATAAACACTCTTACACATGTCTCTTTTAGTTTATGTATGTATATACATTTCCTTTGGCTATATATCTAGAGTAAAATTGCTGGATATAGAGTATACAGTAGTAGTCCCTTCTTATCTGTGGATGGTATGTTCCAAGACCCCCAGTGGATGCCTGAAACCATGCATAGAGCCAGCCCTATATATAGTATGTCTTTTCCTATACCTGCATACCGATGATAAAGTTTAATATATAAATTAGTCCTGGTAATAGATTAACAACAACTAATAAGAAAAAGAACATTTATAACACTATGTTGTAATAAAAGTTATCTGAATGTGGTATTTCTTCCTCAAAATATCTTATAGTATTGTGCCATACTCAGCTATTTTCAGTCCCTGGCTGACCATGGGTAACTAATGTGGAAAGTGAAACTGTGGAAAGCCAAACCCTTGGGTAAGGAGGAACTACAATGTGTATGTTCAACTTTGATAGATAATGCCAGTTTTCCAAAGTGGTCCTACCAATTTATACTCTCACCAGCAAGTTTGAGAGTTCTAGTTTCTCCACATCCTCACCAACACTTAGTATTACTGGTCATTCTAATTTTTGCCATTGTGTTAGGTGTGAGATCATATCTTGCTATGGTATTATTTTATATTTCTTTGAAGACTAATGAGGTTGAGCATTTTTTTGTGTGTATTTATTGGTCTCTTAGATTTTTTTCATGAAGTTTGAGTCTTTCTTATTTTCTGTTGAATCATTTGTCTTATCCTTTATTGAATTTTGATGTTCTTTATAAATTATGTATATGAGACTTTTTTGAGAATATACATATATTTTAAGATTGTCTTGGCTATTTTTGGATCTTTGCAGTACCATTTAAATTTTAAAATAAACTTTTATTTTTATCTATTAATAAAAACCATTCAAATGCTTATGAACAGAAGGCTGGATTAATAAATTGTGATAAAGTCACACAAAGGAATATTACATAGCAGTAAAAATGAATGAAACTATGCAATGTAGCATTATAAATGAATCTTTGCAAAGTTATATTAAGTGGGGAAAGAAAAGACTCAATATTACATGTAGCATAAGCCCTTTTTATAATGGTAAAAACAACTAAAATAAAAATATTTACTTTAAAGGAATACATATATATGAGTGAACAGTATATTCAAAGGACATAAGGGAACAATGGACTTGTGGTTCAGGATGGTGGCTGCCTTGGGTGGGGGAAACAGGAGGCTGGGCAGGAGGATGGCTGTGTAGTGAGATGAAAGTTTTTGCCAGGGTCCTAGTTTTCAAGTTGGATGGTAGATTTACAAGTGCTTATCAGATAGTGAAAAGTAGATACATACATAAATGAATTAATGACCCATGAGAAGTCATGTTATGCATCAAGAATTCTGATTAACCTGATTCAGTGCCACTGAGGTCCACTGAGAGGAAAAACCTGACCCTGAAAGATTAAATGAGGACACTGCTGTTAACCCCTTTGTTGTGGGGCCCCCATTTTCCCCTCATGGCACCTCCTGGGCTGAGTGGGGTTGCCAATGTCAAGATGCATATTACATATCAGAAAAACTCAATTTCTTTTTAATTAGTTTTTCGAAAAAGGAATGAAAATATAAATTGTCTTTTTTCCTCCCATACCCCAATGAGTCTCATGTATTCTTGAGTATATGCATGCTAATTTAGAGACCTGTGCCCTAAGTGAATGACATTTTAGGTAGACTTAATTTTAGACAGATCACCCTGTGGCATGTGAAAGATGAACTGAAAGGGGCAGTAGTCAAGGTAGAAAGAGCCTTTAGGCTGCTGATACACTCCTGCTGAGGTAGGAAGTAGGACTCGACTCTGGAGGTGGGGATCAGACAGTAAACCAAATTGAAGATTAGCTAAAGCAGGGCTGAGGCAGGAGCAGCTTTCCGTAAGACACACCCCCAGTGTGCCATGTAGGTTTACCATTACCATGGCAACACCTGGAGTTATTGCCTCTTTCATGGCAATGACCCAATGACTCAAATGCTACTACCCCTTCCCTAGAAATTTCTGCATAAACTGCCCCTTAATCGACATGTAATTAAAAGTAGGTATAAATATGATTGGAAAACTGCCCTGAGCTGCTGCTCTCTGCCTGTGGAGTCATGCTGCTGTGCAGGAGCAGTCACAGAACTGTAACACCACCACAGCTGTAACACCTCTTCAGTAAAGCTGTGAATTATTTCCTGGGCAAAGCCAGGAACCCTCCAGTCTAAGCCCCATTTGGGGCTCACCTGCTCTGCAGTATCTCCAGAGTAGACAAGAACTCAGGGATGGCTATGGGAAAGGGAAGGAGATAAAGAATTTGGGAGGTATTGAAGAGAAGGAATTCATAGGACTCAGTTTCCTTAACACTAGGACATCCAGGAGCTAAAATAATTATGTATTTACTCTTCTCAGCTTGTGACTGCCATTTTTTTGAGAATCAGAATCTCTCTTTGCTCCAAACTCTTGGATCTCTCACCCTCCTACAGAATGTTGATACTTTTATATGGGTCCCAGGGCAATTACAACCTTACATCTGATTCTTACTGATGGACTAATTGGCGGTGCCCTCCCTGTTGACAGCCTTCGGATGTTGAAGGAAAATTAAACAGCCCTTGATGGGTAGTAATGCTGCTGAAATCTGGAGGCTGGTGGCGTGGGGGAGGGGTTTGCATTTCAGGAAAGTGTGGTGTGGCTGCCTCTCAGATCTTTGAGCTTGGTCCATTCTGCTTTCTCTGACAGCAGCCCATCCATCAATCACCTTAGATACTTCCACAGGTGACATAATTGAAAGCGTCAGCTGGATTCTGTAGTGGACTTAGAGGAGCCATGGTTCTAGAGGGTAATTTGGCAACAGGCAAGCCCACAGTTCTTAGGATTTCAGGGATAAAGACCACATCTTAGGCCGAGAAGACCAAAGCCTCAAAGGTTCCATGCTCCATCAGGGAACTCAAAGGCTTGCTTTGTTGGGACACCACATCAACCATGGGCTGTCCCTCTTTGAGCCTTCATTTATTTACTCGTAACATGGAGGTGTAGACCTAAACAAGTCTTAAGATGGAGCACAAATGCTATTGGCAGGAAAGCAAGTGATATTACTGCCCCAGCAGTAATATCATGTAACCACCACTTGGGAGTCATGTAACCCTGGGTGAGTGATGCACTGCTGGGAGCCCTGGCCTCAAAGAGAGGAGATTATGTAAGCAAGTATGTGTGATAATGCCTGTCACCCAGCAGACCCTCCCAGAATATCAGTTTTCTTCTTCACTGTTTTGTTGCCAAATGGAAGAGATGGAGGCCTGGACTGGATATGGGTGAGTTGCAGGATTACCGTCCAAATGCTGGCTTCTGCATTCCTCTGTGGGCCTCTAGAGTAGGTTCTCACTGGCTGGACCACTCTCCCTGGCCTGGCCTGAGGTGGGGGAAGAGGTGGCTAAGAAGGGGGTTGCAAGACATAAAGAAAGGTCTGGACCTCTGGAGGCAGAAAGGGTGGGCAAGCCACTTACCTCTCCAGCTTCAGGTTTCCACATATAAAGTGAATAGTTCCTAGCTCATCGGCTGGGTGTGGAGGGTGAAATGAAATCGTGTCCATAAGGCTCCTGGAACAGAGTAGGTGATTCCTAGATATCAGGTGACCTCCCTATCTACCTCTTCAGCCTTCCCCTTAGAATAGACTCTTGGGACATCCTGAATTTCTTTTTGAAATGATGATTCTCTGAATGTGGTTCTTGGCACAGGGGCTCTGGAAAAATTCACCAAAACTCAATTCACAGAAAGTCCATTCATCACTTTCACATTGCCAAACGGCGATTAGGCTTCCCGTCAATCAAATCTTGGGCAAGTTACTTTTGGCAAGTGATCCTGCGTCCCAGAGGAATCCTCTAGGTGGACTGGGCTGATTGGAATGCAGGTTTTGTGAGATGCTCAGCTCAGGCAGCATGAGGGGCAGAAGCAGGGAGCAGCTTGCTTTCAGCATGATATTGCTGGACTCCAAGCCCTGCAGTTTGCGGCTGATGCCGGAGCTGTCTTGTCCTTTACCCGCTTCTTTTTCTGTCGCGTTTGTGACCATCAACACAAAGGAGTTCTTCACTGAGAGGAGGGAGGCTGCAAAAGGGGAAATGGAACCAGGGTGGGGTGGAGCCGGGTGGAGGGCGGCACACCAAGCCCAAGGAAAGAAACACTGCTTGGTGCTCGTGACGTTTCTTCCCCTTTGCCTAGACTTCTTGGGACTCTCTCCTTCTCCTTTAGCTTCTCTTTTCCTTGTAGCACATAAGAGACAGGGTCAGAAAGCAGGTGGAATGAGAGGGCAAAGGGAAGGAGGCAGGAGATGGTAGGATAGAATCCCTGCTTCGTAAAGACACGTGAACACTGAACTCCTTCCATATGGGTCAAGATTCTTTGACTGCAAGCAAAGCAAACTGGTTAATTCTCCCAAAGGGAGCTCCCAGCATGGAAGGGAGAAATGGGATTGGGGACAGGTAAGAACACAGGCTGCATCCAGAGGCACCACATGTGGTGGCCAATTAGGATGAGCCTGGTCAAGATGCAGCTGCAGCCTGTTGTTTTCAGTCTCTGTGCCTATGCTCAAGACTCAAATTCCAGAGAGGCGCATCCTATGGCACTGCTTGCATTAAGCACCCTTTCATTGCCTGGAAAAGGGAGAGGTTCTAATTACTTATCTCCCAGGCTGTACCCAATGGAGAAAACGTAGTTCCAATGGAGGAAACTGAATTGCTGAAAAGAAGATAGAGGGTAGGAAACCAGAAAATAATAAATCATGGCAAATAAGTATACAGTGCTGAGAATGTGCTTGACTCTGCGCTAAGTGCATTACATCTATTAACTCCTTTTATCAGCCTATGTAGGTAATGAGGATATTGTTATCCCATTAGATAAGAAAGCGGAGAGCTGGGAAATTTAAATAATTATCTCAGGTCATATAGCTAGTAAATGGCGGTGATGGGTTTCGAGTCAAATTCTCATTCTTAATGTCTCTGCAGTACTGTCCACTACTGCCAACTTGAAAAGCAAGGTTGGGAAAATCAAGGACCTTAGTGATCCTAAAGAAGGCTGGTTTGCTCGGGGTTTCCAAGAATAGAAGAAAACTAGAGACATCCGGTGGTTCCATTTTTCAGGTCTCCCTGTCTCCACGACCCCTCTACTGACTCCCATCTGAGTGAGCATGTCTGCTCCTGTACTCAAGGGCAGATGCCCCTGCTGTGGAGGCTGGGAGACCCTGGGGGAGGTAAACATGAGCTGTCCTTAACAAGCAAAGGAAAGGGGAGGTGTTACACAGATTTAAGATTTAACAAAAGGAGAACTAAATTGACATTTTATTGACTTGCAGTGGGAGTTGTTAAAGACAGATTACTGCAGCAAGGGTTGAGTTTGATTGAAAGGATGGGAGAGGACTCAGCTTCCAAAGGCATCAAACTTGAAGGCCAGTAATACCCCAAGGGGCAAAGTGAGCACATAAATTTGAACTCATACATGAATACTTTCCAGCACATGCACACATCCCACACATCACAAATAGCTCCCAGAGGCCAGGCCCAGAGACACCAGGTGAAATGAGGGGGTAAGAGCACAGTGTTCTAGATTTCACTCTTATCAACATCCCATCCCCACCCCAACTCGATCTCTGGACCCACTGGGAGCTTCAAAGATGGACTTTCTCCTACTTTAATGTAGAAATAGGGTCTTGAGGAAACACCCTTTTGCTTCCAGGAAGAAAATGATCCCATTTCAAAGCTGTCTCTTCGGGGGCTCCCTGCATGCTCAGTGGCTCACAGAGACGCAGCACTTGCTGGGAGCCCAGCAGCAGTCTGTAAAAGCCTTTTCAGGAGAGCCTGGCCCTGTGGGATTATTTCTTGGTGCAGAAGTGGGACACCCAGGAAACCTGGGGAAGGAAGAACTGAGAGACATGAGGAGAGGGGGCAAAGGGCAGGGATGAGACTAGATTATAAGGAACAGCCTGGCTTAGATTGCTCTTGGAGATAGCATCACTCTGGTCTCTTGTTTCATGAAAGTGTTGGAATGAGGGTCTGGATTCTAAGGTGGCTGATGATGACTCTTGTCTCAGGAAGCCTTTCCTCTGTGGGGCCATCTCTGTGTATCCCTTGTGTGATACACCCCCTGCCCCTCCTGCTACAGCTATGAGGGGCTGAATCATAGCTGTACGTATGTTTGAATGGCCCCTTCTCTTCTGTAGTGTTGAGGATGTGCTAGACTTTATGCTAAGGGGATTACATCTATTAACTCCTTTAATAAATGTAACTCCTGCAACAAATGTCCCATCTCTGAGAATCCTTCTGATGGCTCCCTTCCTCTCTCTCCTTAGCCCCGGCCCCCTAGGCAGTTACTGTGTCCTAATCAAAGGCACCCATAGAAGAGCTATGACTCCAGATCTATAGCCTTTCCCTCCCAGTTATCCTAGTGTCTTCCTAGGGGAGATCCAATGCAGATAAGAGCATTCATTATGTTCTTATCTGCATTATTAAAAATGACTTCTCAGTTAGATTCCTTCCAGACATCTATTATATTGTGCTGCGGGGAGTGGCATTAAACAGCCCTCTCACCTGTTCCTTTTCTTCCCTCTCTCCTACCAAGAGAACCAAGTTCTTCTCTTAGCTCTCAGGGCATCTGCTGCACAGCACCCTTCCACCCCTCTTGACTCCACTGTCCCAGGTTTTGCATCGACTGAGCACAAGGGAGAAGGGAGCCTCTGGTTAAGCAAAAAAGATTTGAAGGTGACCTTCACTGAGCCCTGAAAGAGATAACAATCTTTCTGTAATCAACAAGGCTGACTCTTCTGGATACGAAAATAGCAACTGTGGAGTAAACCTGCCCCCCCTTTCCCTCTCTTTTTCTTCAGGACAACACAAAGAAACTCTAGGGGTGAACTGGGAAATCACAGTATCTTTTAACAGCCTGAAAGCCTGAAAAGAAAGTTCCTGTGTGCACATTTGCAGCTCATCAGTACAGAGAAGCTAATTATCTCAGCCCTTTTGCGGCCTCCTTGCATCCCGCAAACTCTGTCCTCCCCATTGTGATCTTATTGGTCCTATCAAAAATGGTGAGTTCATGGAGGGCCCAGCAGTGGTGCACCCTGTTTTAGATAAGAGAGAAACAAAGTCCAGGGAAGGAAGATTACCCAGGGATGGAGTGGTCAGAATCAGAGATGAATATCTGTATCCTAAGGGTTTTTTCACTAAATTTCCACTGGAAATGGAATGAGTTCTCTGGGCTTGATTACTGGACCATGGACACATTTGATATAGGGATTGTTATTTTACCGCAATCTTGTCAGGCCTTGCTGGCCCCTACTTTATCCCTCTTCTCCTGATGCCAGGCCCAGAGCTGTTGTTCTGTGACTATCGTAGCATCCAGCAGGTAGTTGTCAAGGTAGGAACAGACAGAGTGGGGAAGGAATGATGCCTGTGGCATTTGGGGAGGGGAGGGAAGACTGCAGTTGTCAGGGTTGGAGTTACCAGGGATTTGGAACATGCATTTATATATGATGGCTAATGGGAAAGAAGAATCTGGCAAATGGGATGATACATATATGTCCTGTGAAGAAACAAAGAGGTTTGCCTAGGAAGATAATGGCCCAACATTGAGGTCATATTAGAACATGGCAAAAGAAAGTCCCACTGGGGCACCCCTCTGGAAGACCCTCTGCAGCCATAATGAGAACAGGTGGGTGGCAATGTTCAGAATCAGGGAACAGAGAAGAATGCATGCATAACTTACCTAGGTAGAAAACCTGATGGAAAGACACTATGATCAAGTTCTAGGAGTGTAAACTGTTAAAATTAGAAGGAGACTTCAAAGTCATCCAGATGAGAAAACTGAACTCAGTAACATGCCCAAATGAACACTGTCACTAAGCAGCAGAATGGAACTAGAATTTAGGTTCCGTCTAATACCGGGCTCTATTTGGCATCCCCAACTGATTAGGCTCAGGTCATTTGGCCAAATAAATGTTTCTCTGTGATAAGAAATTAAGGGACCATTGTATTAAGGCCAGCTGAGTTTCCATTCTTCTGCTGCCTAGAGAGTATATGCTTGAGGCTGGTAAAGCCCCAGCAGTATCCTGAACACTGTATCAGTGCTGAGCCCCTTCCGGTGGATCTAAAATATGGCAGTTCAGAAGGGATAACAGTGAGGTTAAATGGAATAACAGCACACATCAGTGTGGGAAATGTGGAAATCTAAACAGAGGAATGAAGAGTTCTCCAAGTACTAAAGATGTGGATGGGTATAAAACAAATTCCTTCTCATTTTTAAATGCATTATTTAATAATTAAGTGTTTTACATAAAAATAATGACGATGTAACATGGTTTATAGCATTGGGTGAAATAAATGTATGGCAACAGCAAAAAGAAATAGTAGAAAGAAATGAAAATATACTACTGTAAGTTTCTTTTTTTCTTTTTCTTGCTACTCATGAGGCTGAGGCAGGAGAATCACTTGAACCTAGGGTTCTTGCACTATATGTGAGGAGGTATCATATTGTTGGAGGGCAGACTGGGATAACTTAACAAACCCTAGAGTAATCACTAAAAAATATGAAACAAAGAGGGTGTAGCTAATATTGGAGATAAAATGGCATCCTAAAAATACAGTAAGAAGACAATGGAAAAACAAGAAAAAAAAGAACATATAAATAGAAAACTAATAATAAGCTGGTAGATTTAAATTTAATCATATAAATAATTACATTAAATGTAAATGGTCTAAACATTCCAAATAAAAGAACTGTCAGATTGGATATAAAAAAGAAAAACCCACTACATATTACCTATAAGAAACCCACTTCAAATACAAAGATAGGCTAAAAGCAAAAGTATGTTTATGCTATGCTAACACTAAGAAACCTTATGTGGCTTTATTAATATGAGACAAATCAGACTTCACGGTAAAGAAGGGCATTATATAATGATAAAAGGGGTCAATTCACCAAGAGGACATAAAATTCCTTAATGCATGTATACCTAAACATAAAGGTTCAAAATACACAAAGCAAAACTAGTAGAACGGAAAGAAGATGTGGAAAAACCCACAATTACAGTTGGAGACTTAAGTAGTCCTCTCTCAAAAAATTTATAAAACAATTCTATAAAAAAATCTGCAAGTATCTAGAGGTCATAAACACTATTAGCAAACTTGATCTCATTAATATTTATAAAACGTTTTACCAAACAAGAGCAGACTGGATATTCTTCTCAAGTGCAAGAAATAATATGCAAGTCCTTCACATTGAAAAATATAAAACATTGCAAATGGAAATTAAGAAAGATTTAAATAACTGGAGATATGTATTATGTTCATGGATCAAAATCTTTAAAGCTGATTAATAAGACAAACACCGTGATAAAAAATGGGCAAAGATTTAAACAGTCATGTCACCGAAGAAGATATATAAATAGCAAATGAGCACATAAGATGATCAACATTATTAGTCATTAAGGAAATGCAAATTAATGCTGCAATGAGCTACCACTATCACTAACATTTAAAGAACTGATAATTTTAAGGTTTGATGAGGATGTGCAGCAGCGTGAACTGTCATACCTTGCTGCTGAGACTGCAGCACTCAGTGCAGCCACTTTGGGAAGCACTTTGACAGTTTCTTTTTCTTTCTTTCTTTCATTTTTTTTTTTTTTTTTTTTGAGATGGAGTCTCACTCTGTCACCCAGGCTGGAGTGCAGTGGCGCGATCTCTGCTCACTGCAGCCTCTGCCTCCTGGGTTCCAGTGATTCTCCTGCCCCAGCCTCCCAAGTAGCTGGTATTACAGGTGCCCACCACCATGCCTGGCTAATATTTGTATTTTTAGTAGAAATGGAGTTTTACTATGTTGGCCAGGCTGGTCTGGAACTCGTGACCTCAGAACTCGTGATCTGCCAGCCTTGGCCTTCCAGAATACTGGGATTACAGGTGTGAGCTACTGCATCTTGTGGCAGTTTCTTAAAAAGTTAAATATGGTTTTGCTATTCCACCCAGAAATCCCACTCTTAGGTATTTATCTGTGAGGAATGAAAACATAGGTCAGCACAAAGACATACTCAAATGCTCATAGCAATTGTATTCTTACTGGATTCCAGTTGGAAATAACCCTTATGTCTAATGATGAGTAAATGGATAAACAAACTGGGGCAAATGAACATAATGGAATACTATTCAGCAGTGAAAAGGAATGAGCTCCTGGCATAAGCAACATGAAGAATCTCAAAAACATGATAATAAGTGAAGGAAGGCAGGCACAAAAGACTCCATAGCTAATCATTTCATGTATATGACTTTCTGAAAAGCCAAAACTATGGCAGCAGAAAGCACATCAGTGCCAGGGAGGGAGGAGCAGAGGACTGGCTGAAAAGAAGCACAAGGAATAGAAATACTCTGTCATGACTGTAGTGGTGGTTACGTAACCATGTATATTTGTCAAAAGGTACTGAGTTATATGCTAAAATTTGGTGGACCTTGTTGTATGTAGATTACATCTCATTAAAGGTGTAATTTATTTTTAACCCTATCTGAACCAGATGTCTCCTCTGCTTGGTTTAGATGCTGTTAAGTCCTAGGTGGCTTTCTACAGATGGTTACTCCCAGCTCTCTGCTTCTCGTGTTGTAGAAAACTACTGATATCTGCAGGGCAGTCCTTGTGGGTGGAGCCGAAGTGGAACATGCAGAAGTCTGGGAGGTTGTGTCTGTCTGCATGAGAAGGATAGTCAAACACTCAGAACCCCTCTGTGCAGCTTCTTCTGGGAGGACAGCCAGAGTGTTTAGGGAAAGGAGCATTCCATGTTTCTCTTGAAACAACATATTAAAGGCACCAAAGGGTGGGAAGTATGACAAGGATTCTTGAAGCAACTCTGACTGTGGCATCTGAGCTTTGGGAATACCAGTTATGGTGTCTTCCCTGCTGAAATGTTCACTGGAAGCAGGGGTAGGAAGCCTCTGACATAGACCTTCGTTATTGTTTTTAGACATCGGTGGCAGAGGGCTTTTGAAAGACCAAATTTTATATGTAGGGGCTTGTAATTGGAGGCTACAGTCCTGTGACAGTTTGCTGTAAAGTCCAAATCCCTTAGCTTGTGTTATGGGATTGCACTGTGTCCCCATGGATAGGTAGAAGTCCTAAGTCCCAGCACTTGAGACTGGCACCTTAGTTGGAAATGGGGTGCTTGAGGATGTGATTCGTTAAGATTAAGTCAAGCTAGGGCTAGGTGAGAACACCATACGTTAAGATGAAGTCAAGCTAGAGTCAGGTGAGAACACCATACGTTAAGATGAAGTCAAGCTAGAGTCAGGTGAGAACACCATACGTTAAGATGAAGTAAAAAAAAAAAAGATGAAGTCAAGCTAGAGTCATGTGAGAACACCATACCTTAAGATGAAGTCAAGCTTAGAGTCAGGTGAGAACACCATACGTTAAGATGAAGTCAAGCTAGGGTCAGGTAAGAACACCGTACGTTAAGATGAAGTCAAGCTGGGGTCAGGTGAGAACACCGTACGTTAAGATGAAGTCAAGCTGGGGTCAGGTGAGAACACCGTACGTTAAGATGAAGTCAAGCTAGGGTTAGGTGAGAACACCATACGTTAAGATGAAGTCAAGCTAGGGTCAGGTGAGAACACCATATGTTACGATGAAGTCAAGCTAGGGTCAGGTGAGAAGATTGGAGTTCGGCTTCCACAAGATAAGAATCTACCAGAAGCTAGGAGAGAGGCCTGGAACAGGTAATGTTTTGACCTCTACTGTTGGTTAAAGTAGGCTCCAGGAGACTGCCATGGAATGAGTGGCTTCCCTGACTTCCCCATGCTCCCAGATGTCCATCCTTGCAATCTGAGAAGTCGAGTTCACAAAAGAGCTCACCTTCCTATGAGAATCCAATGCTGCCGCTGATCTGACAGGAGGCAAAGCTTGGGAGGTAATGCTTGCTCACCAGCCCTCCACTCACCTCCTGCTGTACAGAGCGGTTCCTACCCCAGTCTGTGTCCTGGGGGTGGGGGAACCCTGTTCTAAAGGCTCCAGTTGACAGAGGCCCCAGGCTCCCTTTGCAGGGTTGCTGCCTGCTGTTCCCCTGCAGGAACTCTGTTTCAGCAACACTGTTGCTCAGGAAGTTGTTTGTGGAACAGCCTTTTTCATGGTCGCTTGCTGGTCAGGCTTCCCAGATTGCAAGGAAGAGATACAAGGGTATCTGGGAACATGGGGAGTTTAGGGAAGCCACCTATTCTGTGGCAGCCTCCTGGAGCCGACTTTGACCGACACTAGGATGTGCAGAGGCTCTGCAAAGACCCTAGATTTGGCCCCCTCGGGACATATCCTGAGCTTAAGGGATTTTTCTCCATGATATTAATAGTTGCCAACAGTAGAAGTGTGACCCACCAGTGATTTTCACTCAGAGTGACACTCATCCTCTGATCCCAGTAAATAAAATAGTATTCATAAAACACTTAGAATGGTGCTGACACCCAGAGAAAACTATGTGAGTATTACCTCCTGACCCAGCTAGGGATGTCTTCCCTTGGGTTCCAGCTTTTAGAAATTGCTTTTCATTCACACACTGGGCTCTGATCCAGTTCTCAAGTTTAGCATCTCTTTAACAAGCATTTGCTACAAATGCTAGCAAAAGAGAAAGTAAAAAAAAAAAAAAAAAAAGCCCATTTGGATCTCTTTTCTTATCAGAAACTGTGTCCTTGGCCAGCAGTATGGGCTTAATGGATTTGCCAACACACCCACTAAAAATGAGAAAATATATGAAAGAAACTCTGGATAGATGGATGGGTGGATGGGTGGATGGATGGATGGATATGTAGGTGGGTGGATGGATAGAAGAATTTGCCTTGACTCAGGAAAGAAGGTAAAGTGAAGGATGAATTGTCTACAAGGTATATGCATGTCTGAAGAGAGGAAATTTTGGAGGATTTAAGTGTATGCTTGTGTGTCCTTTGGCCTTCCTCAAATAAGGACTCCATGATAGATTGAGATTTTATAGGTTTAATATTCCCTCCCAACTTCATGTGCTTTACATCTGGATAAAAGGAGCTATAAATCTCTCCAGGCAGAACGTGCCTCAGCCCTGCCTTTCTACCCTCTCACTGAGATCTTACTTGGAAATACAGCTGAATGCTCAATGATGAATCATAGCATCTGTGGAACAGTCCAGATAAGGAACAATTTGCATTTTCATGTGATAATTCGCTACTCTTGGCATTTTCAAATTACTTTAGAGCCACATTAATTCTATTGCCATATACTGCCACTATGTGCCCACATCACCAGGAGATGGGGATTCAAGTGGCAGGTTTGTCTGGCTTTACAGGAGTGGGAAGTGCTCCCCGCTGTAACACAGGGCATAGGGAAATGGAGCTGCCCCGTGGACAGCTCCTCTCCTAGCAGCTCCCCCGAGAAAGGTTGCAGCTTCAAACCTGTCTTGCATTTTCATTCTCCATGTCTGTATGTCACTTGCTTAAAAATAAACTAAGTATACATCACTCCCCCTATGTCCCCCTACCTCACACTGCAGAGGAGACCTTCTCAGGTAGCTCTTCCTCCCCTCTGTTTCAGGAAGTATATGTGTCGGAAGAGGTTGCAAGCAGTGACACCACATGGCTCCTGTAAGGGGGGTCTTTCTGGGAGAGGTGTCTTCTTGGCTGGATGGAGCTCCCCAGCTCTGCAGAACAATCCACTGTCTGATGCTCATCTTCATTTTTCCCAGTGGCCACAGCTACTTCAAAGAGGCCCAGTGTGGCCATGGGGACTAATCTACCATCCAGCCACAGGGGACTCTGGCAGAGGAGGACAATGCCGAATAAAGACAGAATTAATCCTGATCTCTCAAAGTGGGCTCCTCTACTATAATACCTCCAGACAAAGAAATTTCACAGTGTGATGCTATCCCGCTCCTTCACGAGCCAGGAAGTTTTTAATACTCATCAGTAATACTTCTTGTTACAGTGCAAATCTGTTTTCTTGCCCAGAAGCAGAGAAGAGTCATTCTTGCACTCTCGAGTCTACACATCCCTGCATTCCTTAAACAAATTCTCAGAATGCTATCACATAAGTTAATGAAGAGCCTTTTAAAAATGTGAAGAATTTCTGCTTCTCTCTCCTAATTTGCATTTGTCCATTTTCCGAGGTTTCATTCTATTAAACTTTAATTTGTCCTCCTCTCAGCCCCAGTCCTTTCAGAAGTCTTAGGTTGGAATTTTTCTTGACACAGTCAGAATCTCCTGGGTTCAAGTAGATTACACTTATGGACAGGTAGGATATATTTTGTCCCTGAAGCGAGTTTTAGATTGCCCAACCAACTTATCAGGGTAAATAGGTCTAAAGCAGAGGGCACGAGTGCAGATAATGGGGAAGCAGTAGTATTCTTTTAAGTTCTATTTATTCTGGATATAGTGCTCTTGTATGCCCAGTTTGCAGCAGTTGTGTGTGTGCTTTTTACAGTTTTGTTTCATGTGGTAAGAACACAACACAAGATCTACCCTTTTTACACATTTTTAAGTGTACAACACAATGTGGTTGACTATAGGTGTAATGTCGCACAGCAGATCTCTAGAGCTTATTCATTTTGCTCAATTGAAATGTTATGCCTGTTAATAGTAACCCCCTTTTTCCACCCCCCTCCGCCTCAGCCCCTGGCAACCACCACTGCACTCTCTTATTCTGTGAATTTGACTATTTTAGATACTTTGCATAAGTGGAAGCACACATCATTTGTGTGCTTTCTGCAACTGGCTTATTTTGTGTAGCATAATGTCCTAAAGGTTCACCCATATTGCAGGCTGCAGTCACATATTGCAGAGTTTCCTTTTTTTAAAAGGCTGAATAGTATTTCATTCTCTGTATATATCACAGTTTCTTTATCCATTTATCTGTAGATGAACATTTAAGCTGTTTCCACATCTTCATTGTTGAGAATAATGCTATAATGAACATGAGAGTGCTAATGTATTTTTGAGATTTTGATTTTAATTCTTTTGGATAGATAATCAGAAGTGGGATTGCTAAACCATATGGTAGTTATATTTTTAATTTCTTGAGGAAGCTCCATACTGTTCTTCATAGTGGTTGCACAATTTTGCATTTCTACCAATGATGTGCAAGAGTCAACCTAGTACAATCAGACTTCTTTAATTCAGTCTAATTTGTGGAAGCTTGGTCTGAATTAGTGACAAGTTTCAATTATGAAATCTTTTAAAGGAGACACAATGTCATTACATTCAAGTATCAACAGTGACAGGAAACAGGTCAACAAAGAAAGGCTTTCTGCAGGCCCATGAAGGAATGACCGGTTAATAAAGACAATTTGTAATGAGCCTACAGATATGTTGGGTAAAGGATGCCTTAATATAGGGTATATGTACTTGAGAATGCTTAATCAGTTTATTCTCTTTTGACTAGCTTTAAATAGTTGCCTTTTGATTTGCATATATGATTAGTTTGCTTGACAAATCCTTCTTTCAAAGAAAGCAATTGTATTGTTGAAGTTTACTTGTCTGAGCTATTTCTTATTCCAAAATGGTGAATTTCAAATTAATGATGTTTGGCTGCTCTATTCCTGATCTTAAGGTTGGACATTAAGTTAATGAAAATCAGTGGAGAGCAGCTCTCACAAGTATCCGGGAAGGGGAAAATATACTTGATGGAAATATATGTGACTTGAAAAATGAGGCCAGTTTTCTTGTATGTCTTGTATACTGTTTCTGGAGGCAGTTTCAGAAACAAAGTTCCAACAACGTTCCGGGTAATAGCCACAAAGTTGGAATAAACCAACAACGTCCCACAGAAATGTTTCAAAGAGCAACCCTCATGTGAATGCACAAATTCCATCCATTATGGTTTAAAACCATTCTTTCAGAAAGATATTTATTCATATAAAAACATTTGTAAAGGTTCCCTAAATAATAGTAATTTGTCCATTACATTTAAGTTTATTTACAAATGATTTGGTCAATTTTCTGCTTACTTAAAACTTTAGGAAATGCATGGGTGGGAGTAGAGGAGGCAAGGATTGGTGCCCAGCAGAAACAGAGATTGACAGGCTCTTTGATAGAATTGGAATTAGACATAATTCTCCAGGAGTGCACCTGGGGTGCATGGCAAAGTTTATCCTCACAGGATTCCCTCCCTGGCTGGTATGACTTTCTGCTCAGAGATGGGTAATCTAGAGCAAAGCACTGCCCTTCTCTCAACGTGACTTAGTGCCAAATCTCATCTTACTGCTTCCTTTCCCTTCTTCTCTTGCTTTGAAACATCAAATAGGGCTTAAAGGCCAGATAAATCTGATGAGGTTATTATAATAAATGGAATCAGTTTTCAGTTGCATGTCTCCACTAAAGTGGATATGAAGCAAAAAAGGAACCAGGTAAGATAGAAGCAATTATTTAAGAACAACAAACAAGGTCAGGAGTGTTGGTTCATGCCTGTAATCCCAGCACTTTGGAAGTCTGAGGCAGGTGGGTCATGAGGTCAGAAGTTCAAGACCATCCTGGCCAACATGGTGAAACCTCGTCTCTACTAAAAATACAAAAATTAGCCTGGTGTGGTGGTACGTGCCTGTAGTCCTAGCTACTTAGGAGGCTGAGGCAGGAGAATCGCTAGAACCTGGGTAGTAGAGATTGCAGTAAGCAGAGATCATCCCACTGTACTCCAGCTTGGATGACAGAAACTCCATCTAAAATAAATAAAAACAACAAACAACAAAAACAACTGACCAATGATGGAAGTGTTCTCTATCTTTATTGCAGTTACACAACTCTGTGCATTTGTCAAAAATGCGTGAACATATGCATCAAAAAGAGCAATTGGACCATATGTACATGAAAAACAACCAAATGACCATGAAATAAGTCTGGGCCTTTCCTCGGTAACCTATCCAGTAGGCACCCTGGTGGTGGGTCTTCTGGGTTCCTCTCACGGCTCTGTCATTGCCTGGCACTCATCACCCATCTCTGGCTGATGAGTTCGTGATCAGGTCTGCAGGATGGCCCTCTGCCTTGTCCCTGTCACTGGATGTGACTTCCATGAAGATGAGGCTGTATGCTCAGCACAGTACCCTACATGGTAGGAGCTGCACAGAACTGTTGTGAGACTTGAACCTCAATCTTGCACGCTGCCATTTTAAGTCAGGCACTCCGATTTTGTCCTTGGCAGAGATCATTTGTTTATTCAGGCAACCCTTAATGAACACCTACTATATGTCAAGAATGGTCCTAGGAATCAGGGATATAAAAACAAGACACAGCCCCTGTGCTGGAGCTGCTCCGGTGGGAGAGCCAGATGTGTAAACAGAGAATTAGAGCACAGTGTAATTAGTGCTAATGGAGGCGTGGGCAGAGCACTCTGGGGGCACGGAGGAGGAATGGCTCCCTTAGCCTCACTCATATCCCCCCAAGCTGTTCTAAGAGGCTTCACGTCACCGTGGCGCCTGAAGAAAGAGGCTTTGGCCAAGGAGACAAGGATGCTGTGTCAGTTCAATGTGTCAACACACATATGCACACACACACATGCACAGGTGCACACACATGCACACAAACATGCACACACACATACCCTGAAATGCCTCCTTTCCCCTGTGGGATGGATCATGCCAGCCCTGCCTTACCCTCATCTCTGGGCCACAGCTGAAACAGCCCAGGCGCTGCTTGATTCAGTAAATGCCCCTGGAGGGTTGGTAGTGGTTGTGGGTAAATTCCTGCATCTCCTGATCCTTCCCGGAGCCTTTTTCTCAAGGGCTTCGGGCAGGCTAGGCTGCCTGACAGTCACCATGGCAATAGGCGTCTCTTTATGCCTTTTGCACGTGCAGGGGACTTTCTTGCTGGAGTGGGGGTCCCTGGCCAGTGCCTCAGTCAAGCCTCAGACTCTGGGTCCACCTTCCTGGGTCATTTCAAGGTTGTTGTCTTCTGTTAGGTATCAACCGTATATGAGGAGCAGGTGGAGCTCTCCTCATCCAGGCCTGACACCCAGGCTTACTGCTGAGTTAAAGAGCTGTGGACAGGAAGCTGCTCCAAAGGAAGGTGACAGATGATGTCCTAAACATCCACGTTGTCAACTGCCAAAGACAAGATGGCCACCTGGGAGAGGAGCTGGGAGCCAGTTCTGGACAAATTCAAGTATGCCGATTGCAGGGTAACCACCACAGGCTCAAGTGAGGCGTGAACCAAGAAAGTTGGGATGCACAGGCTGGAGAAGAAAGTGTCGTAGAGCACATGTGCCGACTGAATGCACATTGTATAGGAAAGGAGGTAGATGCAGTCTGCGGAGCTCTTTTAGCAGCAATGACACCAGTGATTGGAAGAGGAAAGGCTGCCATACTTTCTTCCCCTTCCTCATGTGTTGGTGAAGTTTCCTAAGCACCTAAGCCTAACAAAGGTGAAAGGGGCTGCCTTTGAGGAGGTGAGCTCCTTGTCCACAAAGGTAATCAAGCGGCAGCTAGATGGCCACTGGGTGGGCATCTAAGTATGAGTTGGGGCTTCTAGTGTCTCAACCAAACCTGGCTGGCCCCGCTGCTGTCCTGTGAGTCGCTGTGATGTGAATCTCATGGTGCTCTCACTTGTAAAATGAGGAATGGAGCTAGGTGTGTCTCAGAACCTGTCTGCTTTACGGCCCTGTGTTCAGACCTTGTTTTCTAAACCTGATCCTAATGACAGAGGCTTAACTTTTAGGTTGAAGATAACTCCTATTTTCCCGAGCACTTTCACGTCCATTATCCTGATGTTTCTTTTCCGTTACTCTGTGAAGTAAATAGAACAGATCGGGTTCCAGAGGCAGAGAAGTTGAAGGGGATTTTCCTGAAGTTCCTAGTGAGTTAGCCACAGAGCCAACATGGATGTCAAGGCTTTGGAGGGCCAGTCCAGCACACTGTTTGCTTGTGCCTGCTTTTGGCCAGGGCATGTTCGCTGACTTTTCTACCATGGGCAGATGATGCTACAGAGCGGGGTTATCAGTGGGCAGTACCATGCAACATGCAGGGCAGCAGAAACAATACCTAAGTAAAGTAAGCAGAGTTTCCAGAAATTAAAAGGCAGTGTGGGCTACCTGGGATGTTTGGGACAGAGCCAGTGTTGGAAAGTTCCTTCCTTATGTGGGGCTGAACTCCACTTCCTTCCATTGTCCACTGTTGGTTTTAGTTCATAATCTGGAGCTATACAAAATAGGTCTAGTGTCTCTCATGGGTCCCCCCTCATATGCTTGAAGACAGATGGTCCATCTCACCTGATTTCACTTCTCATGACATGGTTTTCAGACCCTTCACCACCCTGGCCACATTTTCTTGGGTACACATGAGTCTCTCTTTGCTGTGTCTGCACTATGGTGACAGATGTAGACTCAGAACTACACAGGAAGAGTCTGCTTATCCTTGGAAGGGCTTCTTGTCCTAGGCAGGAGCTCCACGCCCTGAGAGGAACATGCCCCCACTTTTCAACCCATGCTTCAGGATAGACAGCTCTGCTCTGCCAGCATTCCTCACATGGAAGAGGAGGAGACAGAAGCTTCCCAGCGTGTACCCCTGAGAGCAGAGCACCTGCCAGGGCCAGACATGAGACAGGAAGTCAGGACATTGCTCTTGTGACCACGGACCCAATGCCCATGTGATAGAGACATCCATCTTCCCAATTCTTGTGGCCTGAATCCTTCCTGAAATCAATGCAGGGCTCCAGAAGGGCATGGATTTCACCAGTCTCCCCCTCCACTCCCCCTGCCATGCAGGATATTTTATATGGCAGGCACGACTGTGATGACCTCAGCACCGTGGTGTGAGGCTGACTCATTCAGCGTCTCTAAGCAGACTGACCTCATCGCAAGCATGGCCAGATAATGTGGGCTGAAGGAGGCTGAAGCCTTTGGCTGGGAATCACAGTGATAGCTTCTTAAATGATGTTTTGGAAAAAATATCATTCATAAAGAAGAGCTGCAAGTACAGTGTAAAACAACGCTGTTTTCCCAGAATGGTTTCAGAGTATGTTGCTGAAGTGATGTCTATCAGCCATGAATACTTTAGTTTATGTGTCCTGTCAACAAAGACATGTTCTTATCTGACCAGAAGACAACCATCAAAGGCAGGAAAGGAATTGATTGAATCCTCAGCTCCCATTTAAATTTTGCCAGTTGCTCAAGGAATAATCTTTATAACAAAAAGATCCAGTCCAAGATCCCACACTGTGTTTACTTGTTGCGTCTGTATCGTGTCCTTCCAGCTGGAATAGTTCCCCGGTCTTTCCTTAATGCTTGGGATCTGGATGCTTTTGAAGACTACGGACCAACTGTTTTGATGCATGCCCCTCACTTTGGCTTTGTTGGACATTTCCTCATGATTAATTTCAGACCATACAACTTTGGCAAGAGTTTCACAGAAACTTCTCATCGCATCTTATCAGGCGGGACATGATTCTGTTTTGTCTTGGAACGAGGGACGCTGACTTTGATCACTCACTTGTGGTAGCGTCTGCCAGTCATCTCCACCATTGAGCTACTCTTTTCCTCTTTGTGAGTAATTGTGTGTGGAGATACTTGGAGACCAGCCTTGTTCACTTATCTATTTTTATCAGTATGAGCTCATGGTTTCAAATTGTATTCAATGGATTGCAACCTGTGATCCTTATTATTTATTTTTCTGATCTGTTTGCCTGAGTTGGCCAGTAGGTCCCTCCAAGCTGGCTGCTGCGTGCTTTTCTCATCTTCCCATCACTCTTTGAGCATGTCTTTGCTTCTGGCACAGCGAGACATTCCAGGCTCATCTCGTGCTTTCCTGCACTGGCCTTGAGAGTCCTGGTTCCTTGCAGAGGAGAATGATATTAGAAACTCAGATCCAGGAGGTTAGGTGTGCTCATTGGTGTTGCTGTGTCGCTCAGGCCCTCTTGGGGGACAGAGTGAAGAAATATATACGTGTATGTTTACATATAGGTATGTGTACACATAGAATTGCATTCATATTTATCTATTTATTTATCTATTTATTAAAAATACCAAGTTCACACAGATACCACAAATTCAAACACCTTAGGATTCACTTTAGTTTTTTTTTTTTTTTCCTTTTTATATTTGTGGCTCTCCTCTCTGCCTGCAGGAATCCTGGCTCTAGTCATCTTGAAGGTATTTCCTTAATTGATAAATCTCCCTATGTGTAACCAATCTTCCGCTGCTGCCATCGCTCCTTCTTGGCATGGATGCCCTCCTCATGCAATTTGGTCTCTAGCCTGTGCTGGGCTGTCCTCTGCCCTAAGGCAGAAGCCCTCCCCACTCCTCAGGTCTCCACACTCCATGCTCACCGTCTCATGCTGCCCAAGCTCCTCATCTCAGTGGAGCCTCCACGTGCCATGCTGGGTTCAGCCCTGGCCACCCTCTCATGCCTCTCTCATAGCCTCAGCCTTGATATACTCCTGGTCTCCAACACCCCTGTGGGCCACTGCATCTCCCCTCTGCTCTAGCACACGTGCCTACTCTTCTAGATCTCCCTAATGGTTTGTGGACTGAATAGTTAAGCAGGGAAAAAACAGGAAGGAAGGGAGGAAGGAAGGGGAAGAAGAAGAGAAAGGAGAAGAAGCAAGAGGAGGAGGAAGAAGAAGAGAAGGATGAAGAAAAGAAGAAGGAGGAGGAAGAGGAGAAGGAGGAGAAGGGGAAGAGAGAAGAAGAAGGAGAAGGAGAAGAAACAAAGAAGGAGAAGTAGTAGTGGAGGAGGAAGAGAAGATGAATAGGAGTGGTTCTTGGATCTTGAATTGCAGAGGGTGGGCCCTTCCTCCTTTGCTCCAGTGAAGAGGTAAACGCTGCTGCCTGGCAAATGGTGGGATGTGCGAAGGCCTCGCTAGCCAGGCAACCTGTATGTTGGCACATTAAGGTAAAGTGCAGTGGGGATGGAGGCTGCTTTTGGGTAAAATGTAGATTATCCCATCCTGAGGCACATGAACGAAGTGCTAATTGTGCTTTCTGAATGCAATTTGGTGCCAGTTGCAGGAATAACTCTGGCACCTGCTTGGACTTTAGACTTGCAGATTAACTCACATGGAAAAAGTAGCAAAACAGGGAATAATTTGTTCTCTAATAAGCCACTTAGAAGCCAACTCATTTCTACAGTTGGTGTCAGAAAAGTGCAGCTCAGTGATTGGAACAGGAAACTGGTACGCAGAGTTCTGTGCTGTATCTGCCAGGCCTTGCTGAGCAACTCACCTCACTTTGCATCTATTGGCCTCAAGTTACCTTCCCACTATTAGGGATAAGAATACTTTTATTCAGTTCGGACCTGAATCTGAAACTGGATCTGAAGAGCCCAGCGTTTTGCATCTGTCACTTATAGTCACATGGACAACCCTGACAATTAAGCCCAGAAGGCAGGAGAGCAGGAAGTGAGTGTCTGCATTTATGAGCAGTTCACAGGGATGTGATTCTCAAAGTGGGGCCCCTGTACCAGAAACATTGTCATCACCTCGGATATTGTTGGAGATGTAAATCCACAGGCCCCATCCAGACCTACTGTACCAGAAACTGGGGGTGTGGTCTAGTAATGTATGGCTTAACAAACTCTCTAGGTGATTCTGATGCATGATGAAGTTTGAGAAGCCCCGACTGCTCTAGGAAGTGTGGCTCCGTCAAGCAGTGTTTACTGAGTATGAAGTTACTTAACAAACGGTTACTGGGATCATACTGTGTGCCCGGCAATGTGCTCGACACTATGGGTTGTATAATGAACAAGACAGCCCTCACGGGGCTTATTGTTTAATAAGTGATGCATTCAACAAGCAAACAGATATAATGCTAGGAATGAAAAACAGGTGCTTGGAGGGCAAATCATGCAAGGTGACTTTTTAGGTAGGGCAGGCAGGGAAGGCCACTCAGAGGAAGTGGCATGTATGCCTCAGCCATGCTGTCAGGAAAGCCAGGGAACATTGACTGGAGGGAGGTGCAATGTAGGGGCATTTGTGGCAGACGCCGATGAGACTTGAAGCTCAAAACTGCAGGAGCCTCTCCCCATCCTTACTTGTGTTTTCTGAGACAGCTCTGGGGGAGGGGGGGCAGCTCCCTGGCACGGGAACTCTGTTTATCATCTAGCTGAGTGGAGATAGCATCATCATCATTTTCCAGGGGCCAGATATTTGCAATATTAAAAAAGAAATCATGTGATTTGCTGACAGCACTTAATGGGTAATTCAAGGGGCCTTATTATTCCTATACATCATATCTGGATTGTGACAGGCAACAAGCTCTCTGGCACAGAGGGAAAGCACACATACCTTCAGTTTGGGCTTTTTCCTTCCTGAGTGAGTGACAACTGGCAGCTAAGATCCTATTTGGATGGGTGGTCTCGAGTCTTCATCAGGGGCTACTTGGTGCTAAGGGTTGCAGCTGAGGGGCCCTCTGAAGGTAGGGACTGACTCGTGGCTGACTGGCCCAAGGTCTCCTATGAAGAAAGTAGCCAGAGATAGCACTCCTATACTGCCGACCGCTGACCCAGCGTGGGCAGGGCATGAGGTGTGCTTTTCCTCCTACTGGAGTTGGTCAGAGGCTCTATTTTTTAGTTTTGAAATGAGGGCACATCTTCATCCCTGAGCAATATTTCTCACTCTGTGTGTGTGTGTGTGTGTGTGTGTGTGTGTGTGTGTGTGTGTGTGTGTGCCTGTGTGCATTTTTAAAATCCATTTGGCCATCATTCTTCACCATTCTTGAACAGGCATTTGCTTCACCAGAACAGCATCTGGCAGATGAGAAGACAACTGTGGAATGAATGGATGGAGAATTGCTCGGAAGTCAAGGAGTGTGGATTTTCAGAGCAGGAGCAGAGTCTACACCCCAGAGAGGACAGCAACCTTGGGCATTTGTCCTATGCTTGGTTGGGACTGCCCCATTATATTTGGAGACCTACACTGGGGGTTCCTCAGCTCTTGGAAGGGTAGCTTCGATGGTTAGGTGGTATATGCCTAGCACTAAGCCTAGCGCACATTAGGCATCCAAAAAGCTTTGTTGTGTGACTGTATTCAATCATTTTTTTCAGGTCAGGGGTTATTATTTCTGACATATCAACCTTCCTGGGCTCTCCCTGGCCAGGGTAGAGTAGGGTGCGGGGCAAGGCAAAGCCCAGAGCGGGATGCTTACCTTCTGCTTACCCCTTCAAGGAACATCACAGACAGTGTTGTGGGGAAAGAGATCCCAGAAAGGATGCAGGAGCATGAATATTTCCCAGACGGGCCCAGGGCTTTCCTGTCATTCACCTGTGCATCTTGTGCACCTTTTTTATTTTCTCCTTGGAAAGCAAATATTGCCTTGTCTGTTTGCCTACATCTGGTCTTGGGACACTGCCCAGCTAATCACATTGAGGCAGTGGGGGGCTGGAACAATTGCCCCTCTTGATCACCTCATTGGGAAACTCTGATTATGGCTGCCTTTCCTTTTAGCTCTGACTCATCCTGAAGGAGACTAGGAAGGCCCATCTCTATAAGGCTACAGTAAGTTGGTGTGAGATGAAGTAAGTCTGCACAGTGTTATTCACAATAGCTGAAAAGTGGAAGCAACCCAGGTGTCTAGTCATGCACTGATGGGGGAATGAATCAATAAACATGCAGAATTGTTATTCAGACTTTACAAAGAAGGAAACAGTGACACATGCTATGACATGGATGAATCTTGAAGACATGCTCTATAAACTAGTCACAAAAGTGGAAACACTGTATGTTTCTACTTATATGAGGTATCTGGAATGGGCAAAATAATAAAGACAGAAAGTAGAAAAGAAATTACCAGGGACCGAAGGGAGGGGAGAATGGGGAGTTGTTTAGTGAGGGTGGAGTTTCTGTTTGGGAAGATGAAAAGGTTCTGGAGATGGATAATGGGAATGTACTTAATGCCACTGAACCGTACACTTAAATGTGGTTACAATGGTACATTTTATGCTATGTCTATTTAATCACAATTTTTGAAAAAGTCTGCAGAGAAGAGACTTGGGGATATGGTTTGGCTATGTCCCCACTCAAATCTCATCTTGAATTGCAGTTCCCATAATCCCCACCCTTCATGGAAAAGACCTGGTGGGAGGTATTTGAATCATGGGGGCAGGTCTTTCCTTTCCCATGCTGTTCTTGTGATAGTGAAAAAGTCTCACGAGACCCAAAGCTTTTATAAAGGACAGCTTCCCGGCACATGCTCTCTTGCCTGCCGCCATGTAAGACATGCCTTTGCTCCTCCTTCGCCTTCCACCATGATTGTGAGGCTTCCCCCACCAGGTGGAACTGTGAGTCCATTAAATCTCTTTTTATTTATAAATTACAGTCTCAGGTATGTCTTTATTTGCAGTGTGAGAATGGACTAATACACTTGGTGTTGCAGGTTGTGCCTTCTGGATGCAGATGCTGGGATGGTGTTTGGTCTGTGAGATGTTGTTAGGGATCAATACCTCTGAAAGGAAGTGGAGGAAGTAGGACTGAGAAGAGGCAGAAGCTGAACTGAGTTTGTCACTCAGGCCCCCAAAAGCTTCAGAGGCTTTGGAGTGTGAATTGCCTATCAGGCCAAAATGACCAGGCCTCTGACACCTGTGCCCCTTGCAGTCCCCTAATGTGGCTCAGTTGAAGCTGACCTTGAAAGAGCTGTCAGTTGTGGGGTGGGGAGAGGAGGATCTCTACTGACCACAGAAAGGGAGATCTCAGGGGTACTTTTCTACCACAGTGGGGAGATAGGAGGTCAAAGAGTCCTATGCAGAAAGTCTAAGATGTTGATGCCTTCATTTAACAGGTTGGTGCCTCTGATACCCTGTCGTGGGGTGAAGTCACTTGCACTCTGGTGAGCAAGTCTAGAACCATATTCTTCCAACTCTCAGCCCACACCCCTTGCAGCTTTCCTTGTCAGTCTGTGTTCAGATCACACATTTGGCTCAGTCCCTCAGCTGTGGGGTGATCAAACCCACCACATTACCTTGTGGAATTTCCAGGAAGATAAAATCAGGTACATTAGCTTTATGCAAATACAATACTCTGAATGACTCAAAAGGAAAAACAGGATTATTCCTAGGTCAAATGGGGAATTGCTAATACAGCAGAAATAATATTTCAGGAATGAATGGATTTGAGTGCTAATTCCACAGGTGCCTCACTAGGAGTATTTGAAAAGATGGTGATTTTTATATTCTTATGTCCCATGCATCTGATTCGCCACACATTTGCTGAGCACTTATTAAGTGCATAGCACTTTATGGGATACAGGGAGGGAGATAGGAGGGTACTAGCCCTGGAGGATGTTCCTTCCCTTGCAGAGGCAGGACAAGCTAACAGCTGCACCAGGCAGCATCTGAGCAAGATGAGGGCAAAGGTGCCAGGCCCTGCATCAGCCTGAGCCCTCCGAAAAGCACTGCTTCCCCACATTCCACTCAAGGGCCATGAACTGTCTATCGAGCAAACTTTTAATGAAAAATAACAGTTTAACCAAAAAGTCAATATCAATTTCTCTGCCCCAAGTTACAAAGATTTTCAATCCTTCAAACTCCATCTGAGCATCTGCGTTCAGAAGCTCAACCTGCAAGACCAGCTCTCTCCTCTGCAGACTCATTTCTAACCCACAGCAAGTTCTCACTGTCTATAAACAGTACCTTCCTGGACCCTTCCACAGAATAACAAAAAGGAACTGTGTGTTTCCTAGGGTGAAACTGGGTGGCCTAAAACAGCAGAAATGTGTTGTCTCACAATTCTGGAGGCCAGAAGCCTGAAATCATGGTGTGGGTAGGGGTCATGGTCTGGGCTGCTGCTACTCCTCGGTGTTTCAGCAGCTGCGTGACTCCAATCTTGCCTTCATCTTCACATGGAGTTCTTCTTGTGCCCCTGTATGTTCACATGACTGTTGATATGTTTGGCTGTGTCCCCACCCAAATCTCATTTTGAATTGTAGCTCCCATAATCCCCATGTGTTGTGGGAGGGACCTGGTGAGAGGTAACTGAATCATGGGGGCAGGGTTTTCCTGTGCCGTTCTCGTGATAGTGAATAAGTCCCACGAGATCTGATGTTTTATTAAGGAGAGTTCCCCTGAACATGCCCTCTTGCCTGCTGCCATGTAAGACATTGCTTTGCTCCTCCTTGCCTTCCACCATGATTGTGAGGTCTCCCCAGCCATGTGGAACTGTGAGTCAATTACATCTCTTTCCTTTATAAGTTACCCAGTCTTGGGTATGTCTTTATTAGCAGTGTGAGAACAGACTAATACCACTGTATTAGTATGCTCCAGTGTGACCTTAACTAGTTACATCTGCAATAACCATATTTCCAAATAAATTCACATTTGGTTATACTGGGGAGCAGGACTTCAATGTATCTTTTTTAGGTAAGACATGATTCAAAACAGGAAGGCAGAAAATATATTAGCTTTCTTGCAGACACAGGCCAGCGGTAGGTGGGTGTGTCTAACATGGGGATGTTTTTCTGTGAGAATGTGTATAAGGTACATCATAGCTCCAAGTTGATGGAACACTAGAATATGCAGACTTTGCCAAACATTCACATTGAACTGCTATTCACATTTTTATTTTCAAAGCCAATTATTTAAGTACAATTGACCCTTTACCAAGACTAGCTTGGCTGTAGAGACCCCCACCCGGGTGGCACTGAAGGAACTGAGAAGCGGACACCCAGATAGAACAGCAAAGTGGGACTATCTGGGGGGCCAATGGCCTTCCGAACTGAGGGCCTCTGGGGCTGACTGTATTCTGGGCTGAGGGCCCCGAATAGCCTCTGACCCACATATTTATTCTTTCTAAACAGGTGATGATTATTAACAAACAGATGTTCAGTATTTTCTCATAACACAAAAATAAACCAGGTAGGCAGCTGGTGCCCACTTACCACTGACCACAGACAAACTAAAAAGTATTCTCCATGAGGGAGCCATGGGGGCAGGGTCACATATCCCATGCTTAAAGAATTGTTTTAGCCGGTGCATGATATACATATACTGTTATGCGACTTTAGAATGCCCCAAGTAGTTTTACACTGAGGGTGGGGGTGTGGCTAGGTTTTCCTTGCCGCTGTTCTTGTTAGTAAACAATATATTGTGTTATACACTCAGCATTTCTCAGCAATCATACACTTAACATTTCTCAACGGCCCTCGAACAATGTGGGGTTTAGGGGTGCTGAACACCCCCACGCAGTTGAAAATCCAAAAATAACTTTGATGCCCTAAAACCTTTACTACTAAAAGTCCACTGTTGACTGGAAACCTTACAAATGACACAAAGAGCTGATTAACACATATTTTGTATGTTATATGTACTTTCTATGATATTTTTATAATAAAGTAAGCTAGAGGAAAAACATTGTGATTAAGAAAACCTTAAGGAAGAGAAAATATATTCACTATTCATTACCATAACATTTTTGTCCTTGTTATTTTCACATTGAGGAATTGGGTTGGTCTTGCTATCTTGGGGTGGCAGAGTTGGAAGAATTCACGTCTAAGTGGTCCTGTGCAGTTTAAACCCATGTTGTTCAAGCTCCACTGTAAAAGCATGTCTTGACGATGGCCTCAGGCATAGCTGGGGCATTCTTGTCTTTCAGATGAGGATGCTACATGTAGCAAACACTTTATTGAGGGAAGGCCATAATTAAACAAACACTGTCCCAAGAACTGAGCTGTGAAAAGGAGCAGATGTAATGCGTTTGTTCCTTTTGACCTGCTGTGGGTATTTGCTGGCATTTTGTTTTTAGCAGCATAAACTCTTACTTATCTAAGCTTGTGATTATGTCTGTATATTAGTCTGTTTTCATGCTGCTGATAAAGACATACCCAAGATCAGGAAATTTACAAAAGAAAGAAGTTTAATGGACTCATAGCTCCATGTGGCTGGGGAGGCCTCACAATCATGACAGAAGGTGAAAGATACCTCTCACATGGTGACAGATGAGAGAAAAGAGCCTGTGCAGGGGAACGCCCCATTATAAAACCATCAGATAGCATGGGACTCATTCACTATGACAAGAACAGCATGGGATAGACCTGCCCCCATGATTCAATGCCCTCCTACTGGGTGCCTCTCACAACACATGGGAATTGTGGGAGTTACAATTCAAGATGAGATCTGGGTGGGGACACAGCCAAATCATATGAGTGTGTGTGTGTGCATGTTATGTGTATGTTAGTGCATTGGTATTATTCATTCCCATCTCTACTTGTTGATGGTGTGTGAAGTGTGAGGGGGATACATAGGGAAGATGCCATGCATTTGAAAGCTCTCTCCAAAACAATGAATATCAAAAAAACTACATGGAGGCCGGTGGGCATTCTGTCCCTCAGAGAAGGGCACACACAATGGTGACATGCAACATGGTGCTGACTGTGCCCTCTGGCCGTACCCTTGAGCCTGGCATGAGCAGATCTCTTACCTGGCTGCTACTCCTTTCTGGGAAATGCCTTCCCTGTTCCCAGGAGATGCCCTGACTCAAGGGCACTTTCCAGAGTGGAACTTTCTGCTGCTTCCTAAAGTTTTTCTGGGCTGCCCTAGTTGCTAAGCAATGCTGGTGCTCACCAGAGGGGCTGCTCCTGCTCTGGGAGAGGGTTCACCATCCCACCTGCAATTTAAATTCCCTGACAGGCAGAGGCAGCGGGGCTGTTCACTGGAGATTGCAAAAAGTTAGACTGAAATACAGGGAATATCCAATGCCTCAAGCCCTTCATAAATTTTCCTTTGATAATAACTGGGAGAGAGATGAAGAAAGAGGGAGTGAGAAGGCACCAGAGAGGGGAAAGCTTTGCAATTTAGACCTACACACTGAATTTACCTTTGATCAGTGTTCTCCCCGCTTTGCCCCAGTGTGTGCACATTCTCAATCCTCTCTCTGGACTCTCTGGCTCTCTCCATTCATCTCCTTTATCCCACCTTGTTAGTGAGCTTCTGAGCATCTCTTTTGCTTTTTCCATGGCTGTCTGGACATGAAGAAGCAGGGACAAAGCCACTCACTGGTTAACAGGACCACACAGGTTCCACTGTGGCCAAGTCCCCAAGGGCCCCTCTCCTGGGACAGCCTGCAGCCCTCCAGGCCCTGGCAATGAGAAGCCCCCTTGGCAGTGCTCAGAGCTACAGCTGTCTTGACAATGTCTAGACAGTCTGCTGGGGCCCCAGCTGAAATTCCTGGGGGCACCTAGGCTCCTCAGAGTCCAACAGAGCCCCAGGGAAATCTGTGCCCCTCAGCCTCCTGCAGCTGATTTGTAGTGCAGGTGGTGTGGAGCTGGGCTGCACCATCTCTTCAAATTTCCAGCTCAGATCTGCGAGGCCTCAGAATCAGGCACTGCCGCGAAGCTTGCAGAATTTGCCTCTCTGGAGATTGGATTCTGGGATTAGTTCTCTCCTCCAATCTTTCTCCTCTTTCATTTCACTCTTTGGGTCCTGTCGTTTTAGTTTCAGTATCCTCCAACTTAAAAAAAAATCCTCGTTCATTGATTATTCTCCCTATTCTTTTTTTTTTCTTTGAGATGGAGTCTTGCTCTGTTGCCCAGGCTGGAGTACAGTGGTGCAATCTCAGCTCACTGCAACCTCCGCCTCCTGGATTCAAGCAATTCTCCTGCCTCAGCCTCCCAAGTAGCTGGGACTATGGTGAGTGCCACCATGCCTGGCTAATTTTTATATTTTTAGGAGAGATGGAGTTTCACCATACTGGCCAGGCTGGTCTCGACTCCTGACCTCGTGATTTGCCTGCCTCGGACTCCCATAGTGCTGGGATTACAGGCGTGAGCCACGCGCCCAGCTGACACCACTCTTAAGTCATTGGGCATTCCATGTTCTGCCAAGGAGAAAGACTGACATAACTGGGCTCAGGATCTTGCAGTCTAAGACAACTGTGACCAAGACTGGCTCATAGAGACAATGGCTATTCCCACTGTCACACCACCCTTGGGCCCCATCTGGTGGCCTGAGGACATGAGAACCTGACCTTGAGGAAACCACACATGGTTCCTGCCTTCCAGGGGCCTTCAGCCTTCAACTGCATTATCTGTACCTAATGTGCTATTAAGATGAGGGTTGACAGACAAAAGTACAAAGATCTTGGGTGTGGAAGGAAGAATGAAATCAAGCCACTTCAGCCTTACTGAGGGGCTATAGTCAGGGGGTCTATACTCAAGAAACAGAAGATAACAGGTGTTAGTGAAGACATGAAGAAATTGGAACCCCCATACAATGCTGGTGGGAATACAAAATGGTGCAACCTCTGTGAATAGTTTGGCAGGTCTTCAAAAATGTAAACACAAAATTGACATGGGATCTGGCAATTCTATTGCTAGGTAGATCCTGAAAAAAATTGAAGGCAGGGATATGTGTACATTAATGTTGATAGCAGTATTCACAATAGTCAAAAGGTTGAAGCAACCCACGTGTCCATTGATGGATGAATGTATAAGTAAACTGTGGTATATCCATACACAGTTTACTTATATTATTATTTAGTCATAAAAAGAAAGTAAATTTTTATGTATACTACAGTGTGGGCAGACTTTTTGAAAAGATCGTACTAGGCAAAATATGCCAGACACAGAAGGACAAATACTGCATATTCCATTTATATGAGAAACCTAAAATAGTGAAATTCATAGAGACAGAAAGTAGATTATAGGTTATCTGGGAATGGGTACAGAGTTTGTGCTGGGGATGATAAAAAAGTGGTGATATTGTGAATGTACTTAATGCCACCAAATTGTATGCTGACAAATGGTTAAAATGATAAAAATTAAGTTATGCCTATTTTGCCATAATAATAAAAAAGAGTGGCATGAAGCATCCAGTGCGGTGAGGGGAGCTGGGAGGAACTCCTCCTCTGGTAAGTGGGAGGGTGAGGAGGGTGGAGGCAGCCATCAGACTGTGAGTGCTGAAAGGCACTGGCCTTGCTAGCTGGCAGGGCAAAGGGACACCACATGTGGAGACGAGGCTGAGAAATGGGACCGAATGTTGAGCATGAGTGTGAATCCGTGCCACATATGATATTGGGAGAGGAAGTGAGTTATGCGGGTCACCAGGTAGAAGTGAGTAGGGTCCTTAGAGAGCATAGACTCCTGCTCTTAATCTGCAGATGACAAAACCAAGACCCAAAGATTTCCCCAGGGTTTGGAAGGAAAAGAAAAAGGAGGATGAATGTCTGGTCATCCCATGGGGGTTTGATTTCAGCCAAATGATGTTCCTCCCAGACCCCTCCCAATATTGGAATCAATTTCAAATGAAATTCTGGGAGGAGCTGATGGGGGACGATGGAGAGGCGCTACCAGACCAGAGACGGGCTCAACAGGGGAAGCCTTACCATAGCTAAAAGGCGGCGGTGGCCTGGAGGGCATATTGATCAGGGTCTGCAAGTGTTTTTGTCCAGCCTGTCTGGTTTCCATCTCCTGCCACCTCCCTAGTCCTTCCAGGGACAGTCACCTTTCATGTCTATTCCAAGTGGAGCCTTGGAGACCTGCAGCTGTGGCATGCTCCGTCCCCGTGACTGGGAGAGCGGGGGATAAACAGCCTGGACCTGTTTACCTGAACAGCTTGACACCAAGAACAAGGAGCTCAGTCCAGATCTGAGGGTTTGGAGGAAGGAAACTTGCTGGAGGGCAGGTGGTATTCTCGGAGCTGCAGGTGGAGGACAGGAATCTTAGCATCCGTAATGCCCCTGGAGCTGGAATTGTGACTGGATTCTCTCTCACGGTGTCCAGTGGCTTGCCTTTGTCTCTCTCTTCCTCATGCTTGCCTTCTTTCTCTGCCTGCTCCTCTCTCTCCTGTCCTTCCCACAGGAAGCCCCAGGCAGTGGTTTCCAAGGCAGGTGGCTATGGATGGATTCTAGCCATATTCAAAGCCACTAGCTCTGTTTTCTCAGGTGAGCCACATGCGCTCTCCTCCACTATTTGATCTTTATGCTGCTCATGCATCTCGTTACAAATAGCTCAACCTTCCTCGTGCTGACTGCAGCGCTGGGACATTACAGTAATGTGCCCATTCAAACCAAGTGGATGCAAAGATCGCTACAGCAGCTTTTAGCCACGGAACATTTAGCCTTCAATAATAGCATTTTGGGTCCCTTGGGGACATTCCTCTGCACATGCACCTGGGATGCCTTTTTCCTTCTTCCCACCACAACCCCCAGAGCTAAGGAGGGACAAGCGTAAGTTTTGTTGATGAGGAAACAGAAATTCAAGTAAGGGAACATCACGCAGAAAATTAGAGGGTTAGGCCTGATAGGACCATTATGATCATAATAATAATAACAACAATAATTTTGTGTACTCCTATGCTACTTACTGGGTGAAGCAGTTTACTTGCATTGGGATAGGTTTTACAGCCCCAATTTCTGGATGAGGTGAGTGAGGCTGAGGGGGTCAGTAGCTGACCTTACAGTTCATTCACTAGTTCTTTCCAAAGCCTATGCTTGTGATCTCTCTGACAAGGAAAGCAACTCAGGGCTGGCTCCACGGATATTCTAAAATCAGAGAGAGGCTTCCTTTCCCTGCCGCCTCCAAGCCCCCATGCTGGGACCCTCCAGCTGGTGCTGTCCGGAGACCTCGTCCCTGCTCCCTCCTGCCTTCCTTGAGCAGGATTCCCCTCACCCCCATCCTGCTCCAGCCCCAGCCAGTGTCCCTGGTGGATTTTCACTGAATATGTTGCCCCCACCACCAACAGCATTTTTATTTGCACATCCTCTGGGCTACCTTGCCTTAAGGATGGAGTCTGTGGGATTGTCCAGAGGCAAGAGGGAGACACTGCACAGTGGGATTCCTAGCAGGGGTGAGGAGCAGGGGAGATGGCACATGGCTCTGTCTCCACCTTCCTCTCACCACTGCCCGTTTCTGGGGAAAGACAACCCAGCCAGAGCAGGGCAATGGCACCACCGTTTGCTAATGCTGTAGCGTATCTGGTCCCTCAATGAATTTTCCAGGACATGAAAGGCCCATTTAATAGGCCAGGAAATGGAGCCACAGAGAGGACAGGTGACTTAGCACAGGGGAAAAGAGTGGCTGAAATGGAAGCAGATCCCAGGAAGCCTCATTCCCAGTCCTGTACTCTTCCTGTGGAGGCACCATGCTTTCAACCAAGCTCAAAGTTGCCAACGTGAACATTTTAAAACTTTTCCCGGGGCTCGAGAGATGGCCAAGTAAAATCTCCAGACACTGTGGCTCCCACAGGCTCCTTATTGGGCCATTCACTTCATGGGCACAGTTTGGTGGTTGGGGAGAGAGGAATTTCGTGGAGAGGATAAAGGATGGGAAGGAGCCTAAATCCCAAATGTAAGTATTTTGCCCTAAATCCCAAATGCAAGGATTTTGTCCTAAATCCCAAATGCAAGGATCGCCTCCCTCTCCTCACAGAGTTCAGGCAGCCCCTATTCCTTCTCCTCCCAGGTTCTACTCCCTCCTGAATCCTCAGAGCACCCCGGAAATAGGCAGGTCTCCGGTTGCTTTCCCGGCGGCGGCAGGCTTTTTCTAAGGCGAATCTCCGGCGAGTGCGGGTGGCTGCGGGTTCCAAGCTGGGGCTCTGAGCCGGGCCGGGCCCGCGCTTCCCCGTTGCAGCAGGAGAGGGCGCGCCTGTCCTTGGAGAAGGAACCACGCGGCCGCAGCCCCTTCCTTCCTCGCCTTCCGCGTCAGTCCTGACTGCCTGGGGACCGGCGCGAGAAGCCCGGAGCAGTGGCTTTGCGGAGGGCGACCCAGGTGGACGAAAGAGCTCGGACACTGTGTGTCCCCAGGCCAGCCTCCTCCGGGCGCCTCTGTCATTTGCTCCATCTCCGGGAAGCAAAGGGACTTGGGTGTGGCACAGACAGCAGGGACGCAGCAGGCGGGTCACCTGGATGTGTCCTTACCTGAGGCCAGGCCACACCTAGGCCTCCCCGCAGGCCGTTCCCATAGGAGTGCCACCAGGACTCACTCCAAAAAGGAATGGACGGCGAAGGTTTGTGAGCGGGACAGCACCCTGGGAGTGCCCAGCCAGGGACCGGTTCCGGCGGCCTTGGCCAGTCCTGGAGCCTCTCTCTGTGGCCAATTTCTGTGTAATACAAGGACACTGAATGAGGAGATGGTCCCTAAAACCCCCCCCAGGGCCAGCATCTGGGATGTCATGTTTATGTTGTTTTGTTCTTCCTCTCTGTGAATTCTGCCTGCTGGACAGAGTCCACTAACGTGCCACCTACCAGAGCTGGGCGTGGAGGGGCCAAGGTTGTCCTCTGTGAAGTCACATGAGACACCCGAGAGCAGCAACATCAGTCCTCCTGTGTCTCATCTCGCGTTCTTCTTGCTCACGGGAAACAGGATCCCTGCCAGGTTTCCATCCTAGCGACAGTCGATGTGACTGTCAGCCCAGGCTGCACAGGTTGCTCATTTCAACCCCTGGTGATGTTGGTTGGCCACACTCGCTGGGTGCAGCACCTCTGATGTGGGAGGTGGAGTTAGGTCTGGGGAAGCAGGTCCTCCACCCAGGGCCAGGTTGTGGGGAAGGCTGGAAAACACATGCTCTGGTGCAGGCTCTTCCTGACCTACCTTGTGCATGTGGGAGAAATCTCTCAGCATCCCTGAGCCTCAGCCTGTCCATGAAATGAGAGGGTGGAGATGGTGTCCACGTCCCTTTGCTGTTTTGATGTCTGCACTCGGTGAATCCGAGTCAAGCACACCTAACCTCTGCCTCTCTGGAGAAGGGAAATGAAGGAGGAGGAGGCAGGGGGCAAACAGAGACCATTTAGGAGGAGAGCAGAAGTCAGAGGGGAGAAAGGGTTGGATGGGAGGTGCACTGGGTGGGTTTGCACCTGCTCAGAGGTGGGCAGCTGACCTTTGAGGAATGTGCTTCCCTGAACTGCGTGACATGAGATGCTGTGTGTGTGTGTGTGTGTGTGTGTGTGTGTGTGTGTGTGTGGAGGTGGGGGGTTCTGGTGAATTAGGAGAACACATCTTGGTAGAAATCCAAGTGTGCTCTCTGTCCATCCATCTAGATAGGATATAACCTCTCAGGACATTCAGAAACTGAAAATAGAGAATGTATGACTCTGGAAGCAAGGCTCTCTCTCTCTCTCTGTGTGTGTGTGTGTGTGTGTGTGTGTGTGTGTGTGTGTGTGCATGATGTGCAAATGCGCATGCAGTAGAAATACAAGCACCATGCAGACTGCATAGGTAGGCATCATCGGTAAACATTTATTTGGCACCTACACTCAGAAACTCACACACATTTACAAGCCAACATATCCTGCTGTACACATGTACAAAAAAGATCACATTGACCCCTAAGGCAAAGAACCGTTTGCTTGAAGAAGCTTCTCTTACGAGATATTAATAAAATACATAGGCACATTTTAACTTTAAAAACTCTGGAGAAGGAAAGAAGGAGGGTGAAGAGATAGGGTCTGGAGGGAGGAAGGGGTAAGTCAGGCCTAATCACAAAGTACTTAGCCCACGTGTCTGGGCCTCCCTGTAAGCACCATATTTCACTATACCTTCAACCTGATTTTCCAACTCATTGGAAACATTCGCCAGCTGCTGCTGACTCCATTTACTGTATATACATGGGCTCGCTCCAACAGGGCCCCCTGGAAGGTAGTCCCTAAGGAGAGCTCTAGGTGGAAATGGAGTTGGAGGCCCTAGAGTTTGGAATTTTGATTGGGGGGGTGGGAGAAGGCAGATGGGGGGCATCACCTGGGAGGGGGAGGGGAGCACAGGCCGGAGGGATGATGAGGGTTCTGGTAACTTCCATGGGCATAGCTTGGATAGGAATTCTTTGCGGTGGGGAGTGTGAATGAACTTTTTTCTACCTACATCACCCCAGGTGCAGACTCAAACATACAGACATGTGAAATGAAATACAGGGTACCTCCCAGGATGGCTCCCAGGAGCTGGTCCTCTTTCAGCTATGTTAGCTATCTGCCTCTGCATCGGTGAACAGAGGATCCCTTACAAGACCCCATCTGTCGTAAACACCACCTCCATGGGTCTGCCATGATTCCCTCTGTTCTCTCCTCTCAATCACTGTAATTTGGGTCCCTAATGCTGCAGTCTGCTCCTCTCCCATTTTCCCCTCCTGTCCTTTTTTTTCTGTCCTCCTCTGCTTGTGACAGAAGCTTCTGGAAGAAAGAGAAGGCTCTCCTATTAGCAGATTTGTATGAATAGCTGGGTTTGACAGGGTGCTGGCAGGCTGAAATGATAGATAGCACTCCCTGGAGGAACCGAGACACTGAGCAGCTAAGTTGTAATTCGAAAGCACAGGAGAATCTGCAGGAAGGTGAAGGCTGCCTGTTCCTGGTGAAGCATCTGGGGACCTCATCAGCCACAGGTCAGATACTGACCCCTTCGGCTGGTTAACTCGGTCCATTCCCATTGTAGCCTATAATCAGTCCACAGCCTGGGATCAAAGTTTAGCAATTCTCCATGTTTTTCCCACAGAGAGAGGAGATGCACTGGGTGGGTTTGCACCTGCTCAGAGGTGGGCAGCCGACCTTTGAGGAATGTGCTTCCCTGCACTGCTGAGGACCCTCACCCCACGGTTACAGACCGCTCAATCTTTGCCTTCAACCCCAAAGCCAGACCCAGATCTGTACGGGCTAAGAGCAAATCTTCAGGGAAGCCTTTTGCCTTTGTAGCCATGCCAGTCACACCCCTAGGCTGTGGGGCTGGGCTTTTCCAAGTCTGGCTATGTGGGGATCGCATCATTAGAACTCATCTATATTACCCAGATTCTGCGATTCAAGGATTAGCCGGGTGGCGTGAGGAGGCCTGCTCCTTCCCCGCTCCCTTCCCAGGACATCTGCCTTCAGGGTCTGATCTGCTGTCTGCCCCTCCTCCTGGCTCCTAAGCTCCCAAGCTCCCCAGCTTCACGTAATCAGCTTCCCCTGCTGCCTCTCATTTCCAGCGGCATGTGGCTGCCCTAGGAAAGAGACTTGGCCCACAGCCTCACAGCAATTCAGAAGACGCTGAGTGGGGACCTCTGTGTCCCTGCTCCAAGGACCACGGATGACCCATCCCAGGACACTCAATCCTGCCTGCTGAGGCTGGGCTCCGAGGAGACGCCTGCCATAGCACCAGCACATTCTGCAGCAATGTTTGAAATGTATTAATAAGTAACAGTATCTATACAATTACCTAGATTTGCCTGAACTTTACCAGGCAACTAAACAAACAGACCTATTATACGTTCGCAGAAAGGCCATGGTACAGAAGACAAACCCAGGCTTGGTCACCCTGAGGATCAGCAGCTGGATCGTTTTCTGTAACAAATTTCCTGCTAGAGAGTCCCTGGTCTCTGTGATGCAGTATTTCCCTGGTTTTTATTTCTACTTCAATGAGGCACCTCAGTGTCAGTTTCCTTTGGGAAAAGAAAATCACATGTCCCCACAGCTTTGTGCCCAATTGTGAAGGACAATTCAGCATTGATCGTCTGTCTGGACTCTCGTGGGGAGGAGGCCAGTGGGCCTAGTAAGATGCTTAGCACACCTGGGCTGTCTAGCCTTAAGGAAACCAGACCTGCCAGGGAGGCAGGAAAGCTATGCAGAGGTTTTTTTCTGCCTTCCTCAGGGGACGGTCTTCCAGAGCAACAACGCACCATGTATTTACAGAAAACTTATTATGTTCAAGGTGCTGGGAGCAGCTAGTTGCAGATACTTAGAGCAGTAAGGCTTTAAGCTAGACATAAGGAAGGACTTCCAGCTATCGGTATTGATATAGTAGGACCCAAGCTTTCTTCACAGCTTGTAGCGTCAGTGAAGGATGAGATCATTCTTGAGAACATTTTGAATAAAGGCTCAGAGGGACTGAATAGTTAATGATTCTGTTAACATTTCTCCCGGTTCTCCTCCTGCTTTCCAGGATGATACTGATCGATGATTTTTACTCAAAGCCCTCCCCCATCCCCACAGACACACCTGGAGCCTGGCAGGCCTGGGTATCCGTGGTGTTGTCGTGGCGGGGAGAGCTAAGGTGACCTCTGTGACCACCCTGGGCACAGGGACCGTGGTTCTGTGAATCCTCCCTGAGCCTGCTGGCGGGGCCCCCTCGGCAGCCACTGAAAGTCAGGTTTCCCAGCTCAAGTAAATTCTGGAAGGGATTGACCTAATTTCCAGAGTCTAAAAGGCGACAAAAAGCCCCAGTCGAAACTCCTGTAAGTGGGTGATAAACAGTCTCTATTAGAAAAAATAAATAATATCTCCAAAGGAGAGTGGGCTTCCTGAGAGCCCCTTGCCTTTCAAAGACAGCTCTCTCCTGGGAGGGGGACTCGCTGAGTCTCTGCTTCAGCCACTCTGGAGGAAAGGTCTGACTTGCTGTCTCCCTGTAGTGCTACTGCCCATCATTTTCATGGACCACCACAGCCAAAGGACCACTCTGCCCACAGCGTCCTGATGGACCCCACAGCAAGGAGAGGCTGTGGGAGAGGTCTCCACCCTGCAGGGTGGGGCTGACAGTGGTGCTTGGCCTGTAGAGTTGAAATGTATTTGTTCTCTGCCTTGGGAGGAACAATCACTCCCTCTCTGTGTCTCTCTGTTTCTGTCTCTGTTTCTCTCTCAAACACACATACACATACACGGAGACAGCTATCATCATACCAAATTTAAATATTATGGAAACTGAGGCCCAGATATGTTAAATAGCTTGCCCGGTTTTGCCCAGCTAGTAAGTGGACACAGCTAGAATTAGAATTGAAGCCCAGTGACAGCTTTCAAATCAAGTTCTCTTTCCCCTACTCTGGTGCTGCAGTGACTTTGGTAAGTATAGGAAGTACTTGGGGATCTTGCTCAAATGCAGGTTCTGTAGGTCTAGGGTGGGGTGGAGATTCTGCATTTGCAGTAAGTCCCCAAGTAGCAGGGTGTGCTACAAACACCTCAAAGCTGCAGACCCTGGGGAGCACTGCCCATAGGATGGGAGAGGGGGAATCATTCTGGAAAATGGGGAGACATAAATACCAAGACAAGCTTTGGTCTCCAAGGAGGCAGGGAGATCAGGATGGGAGGAAAGGGCAATCTGTCCCTCTCTCTCCTTAGAAGACTTCATGGTTTGCACTTTGCCTTGGTCAGATTCCCTGATACGGGTACAACTTGTGCTGATCTCAGTGGACATCTGGAGCCAGAAATGACGAGGGTGGAGGAGACAACAGCTGCCAAGTTCCATTCCTGGTTCAAAATTTGAACTTGCTAGCTTGTTCATTCATGTAATGACACAGACCTGATGGCAGACTAAATTTTCCAAAAATGACTGTAAAAATATCTTCCATCTCACATGTTATTCTTACAGTGGGAATTTCCATCTTTCTTCCCCATGAATCTGAGTGGATGTGCAATTATAGCTGAAGTGATGCTATGGGACTTCAGAGGCTAGGTCATAAAAGGCAATACATTAGGCCATGCATGGTGGCTCATGCCAGTAATCCCAGCACTTTGGGAGGCTGAGGCAGGTGGATCACCTGAGGTCGGGAGTTCTAGACCAGCCTGACCAACATGTAGAAATCCCATCTCTACTAAAAATACAAAATTAGCCAGATGTGGTAGTGCATGCCTGTAAGGCAGGAGAATTGCTTGAACCCAGGAGGCAGAGGTTGCCATGAGCCGAGATCATGCCATTGCACTCCAGCCTGGGCAACAAGAGTAAAACTCTGTCTCAAAATAAATAAATAAAAGGCAGTACATTTTCCACTTGGCTCTCTTGGGACACTTGTTCTTGGAATCCAGCCACCACGCTGTGAGGAAGCCCAAGCAGTCACATGGAGAGGCCATGTGCAGGTGCTGTGGCCAACAGTCAGGTGTGTCAGTGAGCAGGTCTTTCGATGATTCCAGTAGGTAGTCACTGAGTCATCCCAGCCTCTGATGCTTTTCAGCAGAGCCCTCAGACATTGTGGAGCAGAGAGAAACAATTCTTACCTTGTCCTGTGATAGGGTTTGGCTCTGTGTCCCCACTCAGATCTCATCTCTAATACCACGTGCCAAGGGAGGAACCTGATGGGAGGTGATTGGATCATGGGGGCAGTTTCCCTCATGCTGTTCTCATGATAGTGAGTGAGTTCTCACGAGATCTGATGGTTTTATAAGTGTTTGGCAGTTCCTCCTTCACTCTCTCCTTTTCCTGCCACCTTGTGAAGAAAGTACTTGCTTCTCCTTCACCTTCTGCTATGATTGTAAGTTTCCTGAGGCCTTCCCAGCCATGCACAATTGTGACTTAATTAAACTTCTTTCCTTCATAGATTACCCAGTCTTGGATATTTCTTTATAGCAGTGTGAAAACAGACTAATACACCTTGTTTGAATTCTTGACCAGCAGAATCCTTGAGCATAAAAAAAGGGTTGTTTAAAATGTTAATGCATGGCTGGGCATGGTGGCTTATGCCTGTAATCCCAGCACTTTGGGAGGTCGAGGTGGGTAGATCACCTGAGATCAGAAGTTAGAGACTACCTGGCCAATATGGAGAAACCCCATCTCTACTAAAAATACAAAAGTTAGTCGGGCATGGTGGTGGGCACTTGTATTCCTAGCTACTCAGGAGGCCGAGGCAGGAGAATGGCTTGAACCTGGGAGGCGGAGGTTGCTGTGAGCTGAGATTGTACCACTGCACTCCAGACTGGGTGACAGAGAGAGACTCCCACTGAAAAGAAAAAAAAGCCGATGCATTTGTGGTGGTGTGTGACGCAGCAGCAGTAACCCATACCAGCTCCAAAGCAGAAACTGCCTGAGGCGGTGTGGGTGACAACGCTCGGGAGGGAGTTATAAACAGGATGGGAAGTGGGTTAGCGCCTATGTTCATGTGCACTTTACACTGTCAAAGGTAGTTTTCCATACTATGGATGCCTCAACAATTCTCATTTTACAGATGGGAAAACCCTGTTTTCAGATGATTTTCGTGCTGAGGATTATGAAGGTTAACTGCTTGCCGAAGTTCGCGCAGGGGCCGAGGTTGCACCAGGCTGACCCCCAGGTCTGACTCCAGAACCAAATCTCTTTCCATTGAAGCTGTGCTGCCTCAGTTCCTGGCCTCGCTCAGCTTGTCACTGCCTGGCCCGAAGCCGTGGATGGCTGGAGCCCTCCTCTCAGTATAATGAGTTTGAATTTTGTGCCTTTAGTACCTATTGTGCAAGAAGAAAAATCTCGAGCCTTATTTAATAAACAGAGTCAGAGGAAAGCCATAAGATAGGGTAGGTGTTATTTATCAAATGTAGGAAATAATTTAATCAGGAAAATCAATCCTGGGGTGACTATTTTCCAGGAGGGTGAGGATTAGTGTGAGGACTGAGCTCATCCATGCTCCAGGATATGAAGGGGGCTGCAGATGGGGAGGAGTTGTTGGGGTCTTTGAGCCTAGCTGGTATCAGGTATTTTTCCCATCTTCTTTGTATCTGCAGATTCTCTCCACAGACTCTGTGACTCAGCACTTACGGCTCCCAGGCTGTGGCCTTCATTACCGCTGAGTAAGGAGGCAGACTGGTGGCCCCCAGCTCTCGCAGGCACATAGTTGCTGCTGTGATTTCGAAGATGACTGTCAGGTGCTTGTGGACAAAGTGTTCCTGTCCAGTTTGCCTCGGGCCCCAGCTCCCAGCCCTCCATGTATCCCATCCCTGGCTCCTGATGGTGTTTGAATCCTGATGCCATGATGTGACACCATCTTCTTCCTAGCACAGGAGTCTTTAAGCGGAGCTGGTTGGAACCCACACCATAGAAGCAGCTGTGGGAGGGTACAGGGCCTGTGCTCTGGGAAGAGTAGTTTTATTTAGACTCCCTACCTGATGGGAACACATCTCTCAAATTCCTGGCAGGATGGGACCAAAGAGGTCACCTTTCCCCTGAGTCTCATATGGGGAATGCTCTCTTTCCTGGCATCCTATCTCTGGGTTTCTGGTTAGAAGGGATACTTTTGTCTCCCCGAAACTCTGCTTCCTCACGCCGTTTAGTTCATAGCACCAGCACTGGACATGATGGGATGGTCATTTGCATGTGTCAGCTTGGTGAGGCTGCAATATTAGACAATAACCAGGGTGTTTCATAAATGTGGTTACCATCTACCGTCAGCTCACTTCAACTGATGGAGATTGCCCTCTATGGCGTAATGGGGCCTGATCCAATTGGTTGAAGGCTTTAAGAGCAAAAACTAAAGTTTTTCCAGGAAAGAAGAAATTCTGCCTCAAGACTGCAGCATGAATTCCTGCCTGAGTTTCCAGCCTGCCCTGCAGATTTCATACTTGCCAGCTTCAAAATCACACCAATTTCTTAAAATAAATAAAAAGTAAATATTACACACACACACACTTCTCCTTATGGTTCTGTTTCTCTGGGGAACCCTGGCTGATACTGACGAACCCCTGAATATAACGTTTTTATTCTCCTTGGCAACTCTGACCCAGGAATGGCAGGTGTGATGACAGTGGTGGTGGAGATGGGTAGAAGGTTGAGGCTGATATGCAAACACACATCACACACACACATTTTCTGAGACTATGACATGTGGACATTATTTGCTGCATGTAGTAAGGAGGGAGGGTCTGCTGGGAAGAGCACTGGACTGGGAGCCAAAGGCCAGACTCAGGCCTTCGTTCATGACTTCCTACTGCTCTTCAGTAAAACTGTGGGGAATTCCAAGAGTGATCAGGGAAGTCAAATAAGATATGAATGTTACAGCATTTTGTAAAGCAGTATGCAAATGTCATTTGGCATCTCTTAATGTTTTAAAATGCAGATTCATCCCACGAATGATCTAAGTTAATTATTTTTGGGAGAGAATCTGACCAATGGGTGGAAATGGACTTGTCTGTCTTCCCTCTGAGTGACAGTTCTGCACTGTCAAACGAGAAAAGAAAAAAAAATGGGGGCCATTTGTCCAAACCAAGGGAAACTCAACAGACTTCAAAAAAATTTTATCAAGGATGCAAATATGAGGTTATTGAACTTGCTAGAAGGTGGTATTGGGGAAATGAAAGGTTCCCACTGGAAGAGGCTCTGAGGGCTGTTTGGGCTGAGGGAGGTTTCAGGGAGAAAGGCCAGATCTAGGCCCTGTGGTCCTTCTATTCCCCATCATGTTTTTGCCTTCCTTGCCTTGATGTTTCAGAGCCAACCCTGGACAATGATGTCTTTGCATCCTCAGCAGAGTATGGGAGCTGTAGGCTGTTGGCAGGGCTAAGGCTTGTCCTGGGAAGGAGAAAGAGGGTCCACACAGCCAGCTAGAATGCTTAGAGGATTCTCTTTTTTTTTTTGAGACAGAATCTCACTCTGTTGCCAGGCACCAGACTGGAGTGCAGTGGCACAATCTCGGCTCACTGCAACCTCCACCTCCTGGGTTCAAGCAATTCTCCTGCCTCAGCCTCCCGAGTAGCTGAGACTACAGGTGCATGCCACCATGCCCAGCTAATTTTTCTATTTTTAGTAGAGACGGGGTTTCACTATGTTGGCCAGGATGGTCTCAATCTCTCGACCTTGTGATCCACCCGCCTCGGCCTCCCAAAGTGCTGGGATTACAGGCTTGAGCCACCGTGCCCGGCCGAGAGGATTCTTAAATTGCAAGAAGAGTCTGTCTGCAAAGTGCCCTGTGCCCCTACTCCATACGCATGCCCTAGGACCCTAGGGTCTGATTTTTAACTCCTCTGTTGCCTGTCTCTTAGACTAGCCTATGCATTTTACGTGGTCAGAGGCCATCATGACCTGCATCCTGGCACATAATGTCTAATGAATAAATGAATGAAGTCCCAAGGATGCTCAAGCTGCAGGTCATCATTCATTACGGTCACACTCCTATGTGCACTACATCAGGAGCCCTGTGGGAAAGTGATTTAGGAAGGGAGGGGCAGGTGAGGGGAGGGAAAAAGTAGGGGAGATAATTAACTAAAGAAAGAAGATAATTTCTATCCTCTAGGGATTTACAACTTCCACTTGAGGAGGTCAAATATGCTCACACAGAGCTAACAGTTTGCTCCTATGAAACATAGTAAGTTTCATCCTACAGCATCTCCCTGCAGGAGAATTAGCAGCCAGCCTGTGTGCGACACAAGGCCGTCTCTTGAGAAACAAACCTGGAGGTGCCAGGGCAGGAGACCAAGCCCATCCTGTATGCGGTAGGGCTGGGTTACATGAGGACTAAACCTAGAGGGACTGCAGTTGGAAAAGGCATCCGAGTGGAGCACTGGCCATTCTCTGAGCTCCGAGGACACTGGCAACCTGGGAGAAAGCCCTCTCTGAATCCAGCCGAGATTGATGTCTCAGATCCTGCCCATCTCAAGCTGTCAGGAACCTTCTTCCTTACAGCACATTCAGCCGGCACAGTCTTGCATTAATTTAGAGCTAATTGTCAGGTAATGAATTCGATTTGGCTCACCATATTGAAATCCCTTCTGCTCCCAGCTGAACACCAGTAAATCATTTGCATCACAAATCTTCTCTTCGCTGGATGCTCAGCTTGCCCAAGCTGTTGTTCAGACCCTTCCTGCCTCCCCACATTCCCTGGTCTTTGAAAGCAACTGAAAATCATATCTCCTTGTTAGAGCCACAAAGCTGAAACTCACGCAAGAAAACTGAGTCTGGGTAAGTGTCTTTGAAGAGCCTAGAACAATGGTTCTCCAAGCGTGGTTCCCTGAACCAGCAGCATTAGCATCCTACTAACTCATTACAAATGCACATTTTCAGGCCTCACCCCAAGGTAATGGAATCAGAAACTCTGGGGTTGGGGCCCAGCAGTCTGTGTTTGAGAAGACTCTCCAGGTGGTGGTGATGCACACTCAAATTTGAGACCCACGAGCGATATGATTTGGCTCTGTGCCTCCACCGAAATCTCATCTCGTAGCTTTTATAACTCCCACGTGTTGTGGAAGGGACCCAGGAGGAGACGATTGAATCATGGGGGTGAGTCTTTCTAGCGCTTTCCACGTTCTCGTGTTAGTGAATGGGTCTCACGAGATCTGACCAGGTTTAAAAACGGGATTGTCTCCGCACAGGCCCTCTCGTTGCCTGCTGCCGTCTACGGGAGATGTGGTTTGCTCCCCCTTGCCTTCTGCCGTAGTTTTGAGGCCTCCCCGGCAACGTGAAACTGTAAGTCCATTAAAACTCTTTTATAAATTGCCCAGTCTTGGATATGTCTTTATCAGCAACGTGAAAACGGACTAATACAAATAATCTCTTAGAACATTCACTAGATCCACCAGAATGTCAGTGATTTTTCTCCATTCACTTTAACTCCCTGCAAGACCAGCTTGTCTTTTCGGGTTTCTGGATTTATTTCTTTTCTACCTCTGAATTAGCTAGAATTAGGTTCAGTTTGGGGGGAAAAGACAGATATAAGTGACTTAAACAAGACAGAAGTTCGTATCTCTAATGTAAAGAAGTTGGTAGTAGGCTATCCAAAACTAGTGTTTTGACATGAGCATGCTATGTTGCTGCTTTGTCAGCCTTAGCATGCTACCTCATGGTCTAGGATATCTGCTTAGGGTCCAGCCATCACATCTACATTCCAGCAGAAAGAAAAGAGAGAGGAAGGGAGAAGGGCATGCTCATTCCTTTACAGAAACTTCCTGGGAGTTGCACACATCACTTTTATATCTCGCTGGCCAAAATTTAGTCATTTAGCCATACCTGGCTGTAAAGGAGGCTGGGAAATACAGTTTTTATTCTGGGTATTCATGTACCCAGTGAGGAAAAATCAAGAAGTCTGTTTTTGAGGAAGAAAGGGAGATCAGATATTGGCGTAGACCACTAGCCACAAACAGTGATCTGTACCACAATTTGAGATGTATTTCTGCTTCAAAGTCTTCAAGCAAAGCTCTCCATGTTCTTTACATTCTTCAATGCTGGCTTCACAACACATTTATTTCAGGAAGCATTTTTCGATCACTCTGAGCACTGCTTTTCCTGACAGCCCCCACGCCTGTAGCCCACTACATTTAATTGCCACTGCCTGCTGATCCATCTAATTTCCATGGAGTCGTGATCCACCGTCAGACAGTAAGAGCCTAGGAGCACGTGTGTGGGCGGCTTCACAGCTGGTATTTGTGGAGCGGTGGGGAGCCTCTTGGCTCCTCCAAGGCCTGTCTTCTCACCTGTAAAAGGAGGGGACTGTAGGTGGTCCCGGAGTGCCTCCCAGCTCTAACATGCCATACTGGTTTTTTTTGGATCCCTTCCCAATGTTGATGATGGTCCTCGGGGCGGGGAGGCAGTGGAGCCTGACCAGCTAATGAGCAGAAGAACTCAGGCAGTACTGTTGATTCACAAGGGCACGGATGGCAAAGGCAGGAAGTAGGGCTCAGGGTTTGACTTGGATGATGGCTTTAGGGAAACTGGTTCTGGAAGTGAGAAATGTGATTTGTATTCAGATTAGGGGAATCCATGGGGAATCCTATAAAGTTGGTGCTGATAGGGAGATCATTTATCTGAAATTGCCCCTCCGTGCCTCAAACTCCTTCCCATCTAGGTCTGTCTGAGTCAGAAAAACTTAAGACTTTAATAAACAACCCTGAGGTCCACAGAGAAGAAAGGTAATCTACCTAAAGTCTTACAAGCAAACAGTGAAACGACAGAATTGATGCCTCCCTGAATATAACCTAAGAGTCACTAAAAGGCCATCATCAGTCCACTATCCTCTCCTTACTCCTGGCTTGAAAAAGTGACTCCCCTGGAGTTTTCCTGCAGTCGGAGAGAGAAACTCTCAAACCCCGGCTCTGCAACTGACTTGCTGTGAGGTCTTGGATGAGATACTTGACCTCTAGAAACTGCAGTTTTCTCATCTGTTAAATGGGGGTAATAACCACTTTTATAATTCTGAGGAGGATTAGACATATTTACATCAAGTCCCTGACACTTCTGCGGGTGTGCCTTAAATTTTATTTCCTTTCTGGAGATTCTTAGGCATTATAGTATCCTGAGGAGGTTTCTCATCAGGTAAATTATAGATAGACCTTTGTATATTTAAGTATCTACTTAGCTGAGAAATGGCTAACTGCTCTCAGGACAAGTTCAAGTAACACGCACAGTGAGCTCCAAGATAAGCCTGGGTCCTCAAACTTAAGGTCTGTGGTCAGAGCGGGGAAGGGCAAAGGAACCAATAATGATGGACACTTCTTATGTCCTGCGTGTGGGATATGCTTTATCTAGCTGAGTCATCCCATAGTCCTGCTAGCAGTTCATCATTCGTTAAGGTTAGGGTTAGAGACTGGATTAACATCAGGCTTAGGCTTGTTAAAATTATTTTACAAATGAGGTCATAGAGGCCCAAGATGTAAGTAACCTGACCAAATCTATCAGGGGAGATGAGAATCATGAACCCAGTGGGATGGAGAAAGGTGAGATTTGATTTGATCTGTGTCAGGGAGAAAGGGAAAGAGGGGGTCCCTCGGCCATCACCTCCTTGGGAAGACCAGATTCTGCAAGCTTTGTGGAGTGAGCTAGGTGTCTCCCCGGCGTCCACCCCCACCTGAGCACTCACGACTCTGCATCACCATTGATCGTTGGGGTCCCTGCCTCCCTCCTCAGGACAGGCACGCCCATCATCCTGCTCAATCATCATGTCATTCAGATAGCTGTTTGTTATCCAGTCTTTCCCATCCCTGTGCCTGAAGCCCTTTTAAAATAAACTTTAATGAATTATTTTACAATAATGTATTATTGTAATAATTACAATAATTTACAATTACAATAATTACAATTATATACAATTAATGTACTATATATACAAATACAATTATGCAATTAATATACAATTATAATTACAATTATATTTATATATTATATAATTATATTTATATACATAATTATATATAAATGATAATTTATATAATTAACATAATTATGTATATAAATATAATTACAATCACAATTATAAATTGTAATTATAATTTACTTATTGTAATATTATTAATATTATTGTAATAATTGATTTATCAGCTGGGTTCGGTGGCTTATGCACTTTGGGAGGCCAAGGCGGGTGGATCACCTGAGGTCAGGAGTTCGAGAGCGGCCTGGCCAACATGGAGAAACCCCATCTCTACTAAAAATACAAAACAATTAGCTGGGCATGGTGGCAGGCACCTGTAATCTCAGCTACTTGGGAGGCTGAGGAGGAGTATTGCTTGAACATGGGAGGTGGAGGTTGAAGTGAGCTGAGATCGTGCCACTGTACTCCAGCCTCACAACAAGAGCAAAACTCAGTCTCAGTAATAATAATAATAATAATAATAATAATAATAGATTTATCAGCCAGTTGCAAGCTGAGTAGTGGGGGCAGAGTAGACATGATTCCCTCTTCTCTTGGAATTGATAGTCTCATTGGTGAGACAGAACTAACCCAGGGAATAAGGACCCACATCTGACCCCGCTAAATGGCATGGCCTAGACTGGAAGCCTGGAGGTTTCAAGACAGATCGTTAACCACTGGAGCTGTTAGATGGGTCTCTAGCCCTGGAGACTGTTTGGGTTTGGTCAGGAAGCAGGAGGGAGGAGCAGGAGTGATGGTGGCCAGTGGGAGCAGCTGGCTGGAATGAGTGACCTGTGAGCAGCAAGGAGAGGCTTGTGTGGGGAGAATGCAAAGGCTTAAAAGCCATGAGAGGATTTTGATACTGAGAGCAATAGGGAGCCACAGAAGACTCTCAGGCAGGGAGAATCGGGATCAGGCAATGTTGCACACATACGAGTGCCAGAAACTGGTGGGCAGAAAGACTAGGAGGGGAGAGCCTGGAGTCGGGCAGGGCAACCAGAAGGCCAAAGGAGTGGCCACCCTGTTGCTTTCCTCCACATTTGCTCTGTCCCTGACCTCTTTCAAGGGGCTACTCACTTGGGCACAGCCATATGTGGACTCTAGGAACTCCTTTCATTTATTCATCTACTTATTCTTTTGAAGTATTGATTTTGATTCTTATTATGTTCCAGTCCTTATGGGACTACAGACAGGAAAGAGGCAAGATTCCTGCTCCCGAAGACCTCTACAACTGAGGACAGACACAACATACATCCACACAGCTATCTAATGACTTCTTTGACGTTATACCATTTAAATGAATAGGATATTTTGTTAGGTGCATAAGCTCTAGTCCTCTGCTCCCACTCGCACCCTCCATCTCCTCAATCCCACTGATTTACCCTTTTTCTCCATGGGGCTCACTCATAAACATCAAGCACTGTACCATGGGAGGCAAAGGAGCTATGAGACACGGGGAGTGGTCTATGATGGGCTGCAAGGTGGAATTCCTTCTATTGATGACCCCTGGCCTGCCGGGGCTTCTTTATTCCCACCACCTGGCACTTTCTGCATACCGTGGGTCCTGGGGGCAGGGATACTGCTGAAGATTCCCTTTAGACCCTTTACCACCAATCTAGTGTTTCCAGGCCTCGGGAGCTCTGACTCCTTAACTTCCTGGTCCTCCTCTATTTCTCCTTCAGACTTCACTCCTCAGATTAAGGGAAGGCGTTGAAGGCACAGAGGAAGACTCTCAGGACCATCTGAGCTCAGTCACTGGCCACCAGCACACCCACGTAGCAGCTCTTCCCCGTGACTGAAGCTCTCTAGGTTAGCCAGCCTTAAAGCCTCCAAGTCTCTACCTCGTTAAAATGAGACCATCAGTTACTTGTCAGAAATCACTTCTAATATAATTCAGTGGTCTGGGTGGGGACAGGCAAAGGCATCAGGAATGACTGAGCATGTTCTGTAGACTAGGCTGTGTACTCGATCATCACGTCATTCAGATATCTGTTCCTTATCCAGCCCAGAGGAAAGTTGGAATCAGGGTTAGGAGTAGGTTTATTTTACTTATTTTGCGTGAGGCAACAGTGGCTCAGGTTCACTGTCCCAAGTTTACACAAATCCTGGCAGTGTGGGATTTGAACCAGGTCTGCCTCCCTCGTGAGCTCGTCCATTTTGCAGTTTTGCTGCTCTGCTGGCTGAGGGTCCCCATGAGGCTGCAGAAATGCAGCCTCTAGCCTGGAATGCTTCCCCAAGTCTTCCAGTGTTACCTAGCATCAGCTGTGTTGCTACTGCCTCTGAGCACTGCTTTCTGTGTGTGGCCCACCCCTGTGTCAGGCACTTACTGTAGAAGCATGCACTGATGATGTGCTGGGACACTCTCTTTTCTTTACATAGCAACAGAAAATACTGCAGTACAAACATGGCCCTCTGCAGCGCCACGGAGGAGGCTCATTTAAGTTGGCATCAATTTTGCTAACCTCCTGCTGAAATATTTGCCCATCTAGCCAAGGTTTTGAGCTGCCTGGGGCCAAGGAACACTTCTATTGAACACCGTCCTTGAATGAGATCAAATTTCCAGAGGCTGCAGAGGCTCCATTGCGTGATTTTGGCTCCCTGGACTCTGAGCTCAGACAAGGTGACCTTGCATGCACATCGTGCTTTCCTTGTTGGTTACCTCTCTGTTCTGGTTTCAAGTTGAAAAGTTGTGAGCAAAGTTGAGGTTTGACAATCAGAAATGCGGTGCCCTGGAGTCTGGGCACCTGGAGCTGTGTCTTCGTTGGCTCTCCCAGATGCTATTTACAGAGTACATTGTCTTGTGACTACGATGTAGCCAGGCTGGGATTATTCTCTCTAGTTTGCAGATGGTGCAATGGTAGTTCAGTGAAGCACCTGATCTGCTAAGGTCATTTACAGACCCTGGCTGTGCCTGTGCTCTGTCCTTGTCCCTTCCTCAGCCTCCCACAACCCCTACTATACACATGAGCCAGGCTCTGCACAATCTAACAACTCTTGTTAATGGAATCATGGACATTGTGCTTATTGGATGTGGCAGAGACCAGATCCTGCAGTGGACGATGACTGAGTCCCCTTGCTCTGCCCACCACCACCCCTGAGCTTATCTCACATAGGCCTTTAGACCACGGAGCTCTCATGCTGCCAACTGACCTGTAAGCCTGCCCTCAGGGGACCCCTGCCTGGGCCACTGAGCATCTGTCTGTCCCTCCACTCAGACCTCCTTCTCTCCCTACTTGCCCTTATGAAATCTTACCAACCTGATTTCTCCATTGTCTCATATTCTGCCGGTGACCAGATAAAATAAGAATTAGAAGTTAATTACCCTGAGTGATATCCCCACCTTTGGGAGGTGATGGGTTGATGGTGAATTATTGGGCAATTATTCACTAGCCTAGTTCTAACCATTTCTGCCCACACCCCAATCAGTTATTCATACCCAGCCCTTTCTGCCTTTTCTCTCCAGCTTGAGTACCCTCTTGTTAAAATTGGCCCTGTTTCGAACTGTCTCTCCATTAGGGCATCTTTAGGATGGTCCAAAGTGATGCCCGACCCCATGGTTGAAAAGGAGAGGGCCAGGGAAGTAAGCAGACATATTCAGGCCTTTGGGCTGGTCGTCATCCCGGCTAGCCTCAGGCAGGTGATGGTGTGTGGCTGTTAGAGCAGGGACTGTAGATCCAAAACATCTGGGTTTGAAACTGGGATCTGCCACCTGCCAGCTCTGATCTTGTTCGAGTTCTTTAACCTTCCTGTAGCTGATGGGTAAATTAGAGAAACTCTAATCCCTACCACAAAGGGCTAATGTGGGGGTTGAATACATCAATATATGTGCCAAGCACATGAGAAATCCTCAAAATGTCCTAAAAATGGGAGCTATTATTATAATTCTTATTATGTAGCTAGCTATTTGTTGCCATTTTTGGCCATCTTAATAACAATACATAAGTGTGTCCAGTGCTTCTTAGTTTAAAAGGTACTAACATATACTTATCTCATTTCTTCAGGACAGGTGAAGGTTATGGGATACCTATGATGGTTAATTTTAGGTGTAAACTTGATTGGTCTATAGGGTGCCCAGATACTTGATTAAACATTACTTGGGGTGTGTCTGTGAGGTTGTTTCTAGAAGAGATCAACATTTAAGTTTATAGACTGAGTAAAGCTGGTTGTCCTTCCCAATGTGGGTGGGCCTCATATCTGAAGGCTTCAACAGAACACAATGCTAAGAAAAAACTCACCTCTATGCCTGCCTTCTTTGAGCTGGGACATCGGTCTTCTCCTGACCTTGGACTAGGACTTGGACTGGAACTTAAGGCTACTGACTTTCTTCATTCTTGGGCCTTTGGATTAGACTGAATCCTCTCATGGTTCTTCTGGGTCTCAACTTGCAAACTGTAGATCTTGGTACTTCTCAATCTCCATAACTGCAGAGCCCATTCCTTATGCTCCATATATATTCTGAGTTCTCCAAGGAAAAGGATGTATATATTCTATTTCTTTGGCAAACCCAGATTAATACAATATCCAGGGTCATAAGGTCAGTGAGGTGGCATAACCTGGTCTTAGACTTGGTTTCAAGTTTTTTTTTTTGTGACAGCGGCCTGCTCTGTTGCCCAGGCTAGAGTGCAGTGGTATAATCACAGCTCACTGCAGCCTTCACCTCCTGAGGCTCAAGTGATCCTCCTACAGGTGTGTACCACCATGCCAGTCTTACTTATTTTTATTTTTACTTGTGTAGAGACAGGGTCTCACTATGTTGCTGACACTGGTCTTAAACTCCTGACTTCAAGGGATCCTCCTGCCTCAGCCTCCCAGAGTTCTGAGATTGCAGGCATGAGTCAGTGTGCCTAACCTCAAGTTCCTTTTTCTTCTTCTTTTGTTGATCTTTATATTACTCAATACCACCTTTTGTAAAATGAGGGGAAAAACTGTGAATAACTTAGTACAATCAATCCTAATTACTGGGGGGAGAAAAACACCTCTGAAGAGAGCTCATTTTGAGGACAGCATGTTTGAAAAAAATAATTACAAATGAAATCCAAAGCCCGTCCCAAAGCCAGCTGCAATTCTTTGCCAGCTGCTGGAGTTCAAAGAGGGAGACTTAAGGAAGGTCTTAAGGAGAATTACTTAATTTAGAGCATTGGAAACCCAATAATTATTTGCTTAAAAATAGAATTTGCTGAAACAACTTTCAGCTTCTTATTCTTCTCACTGCATAATAAAGTAATTAGTAATTTGTGTCACTCTGGTAAATTTTCTTCTTCTGATAATCATCAGCAGTGACACTGTTGCCATGCTGGAGTTCCAACACACATCCATACATGCACGCACACACATCGACACACATGCACGCTTACTAATTCACTCATATCTGATCCCTGGAGGGAGGTGGATAACATAATGTTTATTTTGTTGTGGCTGCTTGAATGAAAAGTTCTGTAACCCCTTATAATTTATCCATATCCATATGTACAACACTGTGGGTGTGGTTGTGATAAGAGGTAAAAATAAGGGTGAAGAATTCTCAGAACATCCTTAAATATCTTAGAGAAGCTATTATAAGAATAGTGAATACCTATAGATTTCCAACTAAAAATTGGAACTTTTATTTGACTAAAGGACTTGTGCTGAAGTGTGGGTTGTATTGTTGTTTAACAGGATGTAGATCTTACAAAGGCATAAAAAGTAAATCACATTTATTTATATATTTTTTAGATTGAAGTGAATGAAACTGTAAAAATGTGGTCGGTGCAAGAAAATCCAGAGTGTAATTACATGGTTTTAATACCTATTATGTGCTAGATTTATAAACAGTTATTCTATACCAAGCAATTACTCCATCATTTGAAACAAAACAATAATAGTGGAAATTGTATCCTGCCTTTCCATGCTACCTGCCGAGGGGTCCATGTGGCATTGTTTTGGATTCCCGTCGTAACTTAAAGGGAAACTTTCACAATGTCCGGAGGCCTTGGTGTCCTGCAAATGAAGGAGGAGGATGTCCTTAAGTTCCTTGCAGCCGGAACCCATCTAGGTGGCACCAACCTTGACTTCCAGATGGAACAGTACATCTATCAAAGGAAAAGTGATGGCATCCACATCATAAATCTGAAGAGGACCTGGGAGAAGCTTCTCCTGGCAGCTCGTGCCATTGTTGCCATTGAAAACCCTGCTGATATCAGTGTTATAGCCTCCAGGAATACTGGCTATAGTACTGTGCTTAAGTTTGCTGCTGCCACTGGAGCCACTCCAATTGCTGGCCACTTCACTCCTGGAACCTTTACCAACCAGATCCAGGCAGCCTTCCGGGAGCCATGGCTGCTTGTGGTTACTGACCCCAGGGCTGACCACCAGCCTCTCATGGAGGCATCTTACGTTAACCTACCTACCATTGCTCTGTGTAACACAGATTCTCCTCTGCACTATGTGGACATTGCCATCCCATGCAACAACAAGGGAGCTCACTCAGTGGGTTGGATGTGGTGGATGCTGACGCGGGAAGTTCCGCACATGCATGACCATCTCCCATGAACACCCGTGGGAGGTCATGCCTGATGTCTACTTCTACAGAGATCCTGAAGAGACTGAAAAAGAAGAGCAAGCTGCTGATGACAAGGCTGTGACCAAGGAGGAGTTTCAGGGCGAATGGACTGCTCCAGCTCCTGAGTTCACTGCTACTCAGCCCGAGGTTGCCGACTGGTCTGAAGGCATGCAGTGCCCTCTGTGCCTATCCAGCAGTTCCCTGCTGAAGACTGGAGTGCCCAGCCTGCCACGGAAGACTGGTCTGCAGCTCCCACTGCTCAGGCCACTGAATGGGTAGGAGCAACCACTGAATGGTCTTGAGCTGTTCTTCTGTGGGCTCTTAAGCAACATGGAAATAAGATTGATGGAAAATAAACATCAAGTTTCTAAAAGAAAAGAAATTGCATCCCTAAGTTGTGAATTTACATGGGGCTTCAGGTATCCATGTGAAACTAGAGAAAGGAAGTTAAACACATTGTTTCTTTTTCCTGTTTGTCATATAATAGTCTATTATAGTCAAATTACTATACAGCAATAAATATTGCTGTTGCTAATATTTACCAAATGTCCACCCTGAACTAGGCACTGTGCTAAGACCTTTACCTGCATTATATCCTTTAATCCTCATATCAATTCCATAAGTTAGGTATTAATATTTCCATTCTATAGATGAGGAATGTGGCAGAGACTCTGCTGCTCACTGAATAGTTCTTCTCTTTTTTTTCTTAGTAATAAAACCCAGATTTTATTTAGAGTGACAATAATTTGTGCTAAAAGTCTGTATTCTTTAGCCTTCCTTGAAGCCAGGAGTGGCCCTGGGACTACATTCTGGCCAGTGAGGTACAAGCAGGAGTGTCGTGTGGACCATCCAAGAAGGTTCGCCAAATGAGTGTGGCTCAGCTGGGAGGTGCCTCCCTCTCCGTCATCCCTTGCTTCCTGCAGATGTGATGGCTGATGTGGCGCTCTTTCCAGTAGTCACTGGCTTGGCAGTTCAAACCCATTCTCCAGCTGCGAATGCCTAGAAAAGTGAGACAAAATATATACTTTAAAAACATATTTGAAAGTATCAGAGAAAATAGCAGTCAGTGAAGAATTACTGGGCCAAGCTTCGTGAGAAGAGGAAGACTCATTGGGGAGAGCTTGGATCTTTTGGCTGGTTTGCTCCTAAGAGTGCCTTCCAATGCCAGAAGATGCAGCGGAAGTTCTAAGATGCTGAGAAGGACTTTCAGCAGACTTAGGGAGACCAGGAGCCTCTCAGGGATGGGGCCCCTGATAAAACTCCATGATTTGGGTGAAGACTGTGAGTGGTCACATTACTGGAGGAAAGGTGAACCAGAAATGGCCTGTCCATTGAAAGGATTGAACCCTGGCTTTAAATCACCTCACCACGTTTGGATTATAGTGATCTGGGATTGACAGTTTATCTCCCTCCTGACTGAAGGAAATGCGAATTACTCTCTGAAAAGAGCATTATGAGAAACCTCAAATTATCTCTTTACCTTTTTAAGATAAAGATATAGGTCTCAATCAAACAAATTAGGGGTAAAGACGGAGAAAATTCTTCTGAAATGGTGGAATAAGAACGTCCAAAAATTATGCAACAGACTTTGAGGAAAAAGACATAAAATAGGAATTTACAAACCATTCTCGCTATGTATAAAAACACAAAATTTCTAAATAAAATGGTAAAAATTAATTTTAACAGTATATGAGTAGGCCAATTCATGATGATTTTATTGGGCTATTTCAGGATTGTAAGAATCATTTAGTATTATGAAATATATCGGTAAATCTAAAATGAAAATCCACATGATCTCAGTGGATGGCTAAAAGTTATTTCAGAAAAAATTATGTACCAATTCTAAATAAAATGTATTAAACTGAAACTAGAGGATTTTTTAAATGGTAAAGAATATATTAAACAAATTATCACATTTAATGGGGAAGCACCTTTAAATATGATATATTCTCATTAAAATCAGGAATAAGGTAAAATGCCTATTCTTACTATGCTATTAGTATTGTCTTGAATATTCTAGCCAATGCAAAAAGATAGGGAACAGAAATAAAAAGGGCTGCTGGAAAGGAGATCAGAAGTCTCACCATTTGCTGTTAATATGATTGTCTACCCAGAAAGCCTAACAGAATCAATCAAAAACTATTAGAACAAGTAAGAATTTAGAAAGATGGCTGAACATGCATAGATATATAAAACAATTGCTTACCCAATTACACATTGTTAATCAGTTCAAGTGTATAGCAGGAGAGAGTTCCTCCTTAAGCAATTACAAACTGTAAAATGCTAACAATAATTCAATCATGAATATTATGCATTTCTACCAATGAGTATAAAAGAAGATCAGGGTAGAAGACATCTGGACCACAAGACTGAATAGTTAAGGGCATCTCCTTCATCCCAAGTTCATTTATAGGTTTAATTAAACTCCAATACAAATTTCAGTGGAAATTTCATTCACATTCAAAAACTATCTGTAAAAATAATAGATGAAAAGTGTCAAAAGTATTTTTAAAGAATATTGATGGGAATATTTCTCTTTCAAAGAGTAAAATATTTTTAAGTGAACTGGATCTAAATAAGGGTTTTTCTAGAAATTAATTTGACCATTTATATCAAGCAGTTTTAACTGTACCACCTGGTAATTTTGCTTTTAATAATTAACCTAATAAAAAATTTTCAGAGGTACAGATAAAGTTTTATGTAGAGCAATATTCATCATAAAGGTGTTTATAATGCTGTTTCTAAAGTTTCCACAAATTGAAATTTGTTAAATCAATGATGACACATTTTTAATTAGAATGCTATTCAGCCGCTGCAGTTATGAAAACTCTTTAATAACATAAGTAGCATACTGTATTCTCAGAAGAAGCCTGTGAAAATCTCTTCCATTCTGCATGCTCATCTGTAGTGTGACCCTGCTGCTTGCCTTCAAGGGCTGGAATCCATTTCTCCATATCATTGAATGTGGCTGGGCTCCAATCCACAAAATCATAAACAAAATAAATTATTGTCTTAAACCATGAAATGTAGTTTGTTACACAGCAATAGGCAAGTGGGAAAATATATAAAGATGTTTTAGAAACATTAAATGAAAAACATGTTCCAAAACAATATGTGCTGTGTAATTCAGTTGGGACAAATGTGTACATATACATAGAACAAACATTAGAAGGATTGATGCCAAATGTGGCACTGGTTATTTTTGGATGGCAGGATTACTATGCTGCTTATTTTCTTCTTGTAGCTTGCCTTCTTTCTCAAATTTCTACAAAGACTGTGTATTGTTTTAAGTTAAGAAAAAAGATAAAATGTTTTAAGGATATTTGGATGACCGATAGATGCTCACAATACAGCATTATTTAAAAAGAACAAGATACCAATAGCATCTGTGAGGGGCTTTCCTACTCCTTAGGTCTTGTGTTTCTAAGAAGACAACTTTGGCAGGCAAATCCATTCAGCTTTCCTTTTCATTTTGTCTCACTCACTGCTCGGCAAAAGAGAAGGAATAATGTTCTTGGCCGGTGAGATACTGGGCTTGGACTCCTGCTGCTCCTCATCCCTCTTTTTGGGAGAGTTTAAGTGTGTACTGGCTGGTACCGAGTGAACAGTTCTGTCTGCCGGGGAGAGGTCTATGACACAGCTGGGAAGTGCTGTGTTCCTGCCTCCATGTCTGAGCTCACAGGTGAATCCAGGCCTGCCTTCTGCTCTGCCCCTCCTCTGGGGAATCAAAGGACACATCAGTCAGTCATCCCACTTATATCTGGCTGGTAAAGTGTCTGCCTTGAGAACCCCATTCTTAGGATTGAAGTAGGAATGAGATGATGATGAGAAAGCTTGTTTGGCCACAAACCCCAGCGATGTTCACAAAGCTTTTCCTGCAAGCATTAAGGCTGATATTTCCATCAGTATCTGAAGTCTATTTTTATCTATCAGTGGATTGAAATAGTTCAAACGGAGAATTCAAACAATTCAAACTAGGAGAAGAACAGTGATTGATAAATATGTTTAAAATGTAGCAGTATCAATGAATCAATTTTCATTTGACATATTTAAAAGAATACATATATAGACAAATATGAATTATTTATATTATTTATCACAAGACTCATGGGAGAAAATACATCAAAATATCAATGAATATCTCTCTAGATGCTAGGATTATGTGTCCATTTATTTATACTCTTTGTAATATACTATATGAGCATGCATTACTTTTATTATCAGTGGAGAAATCATTTTAAAAAAAAATGGGCCAAGCACAGTGGCTCATGCCTATAATCCCAGCACTTTGGGAGGCTGAGGTGGGTGGATGACCTGAGGCCAGGAGTTTGAGACCAGCCTGGCCAACATAGAAAACCCCATCTGTACTAAAAATACAAAAGTTAGTCAGGTGTGATGGCACACACCTGTAGTTTCAGCTACTTGGGAGGCTGAGGCATGAGAGTCGCTTGAACCTAGAAGACAGAGGTTACAACAAGCTGAGATTGCACCACTGCACTATAGTTTGGGCCACAGAGCGAGAGACTGTCTAAAAAAAAAAAAAATTTGGTGGCTCATACCTGTCATTCCAGCACTTTGAGAGGCTGAGGTAGAAGGATCCTTTGAGCCCAGGAGTTCAAGACCAGCCTAGGCAACAGAGGGAGATCTCATTTCTACAAAAATTTTTTTAAAAATTAGCTGAATATGGTGATGTCCACTTGTAGTCCCAGTTACAAGGGAGGCTGAGGTGAAAGGATCGCTTGAGCTCAGGAGGCTGAGGCTGCAGTGAGCTCTGATCACACCACTGCACTCCAGTTTGGTGACAGTGAGAGCCTGTGTCAAAAAAAAAAAATTCCTGAGATTGCTCTATAATCACAATCACAGATCTGTGCTCTATAGCTGGCTATTGCCTATACTACTTCAGGGCCAACAGAAGCTCTGCTTCCTGACATCCCTTTTTAGTGAGAATATCAATTTTCCAAAATAAAATCCTGTCATAATCAAAAGAGGAATGGAGGTCTGGGCCTTTTCGAGTTTTAAGAAATATTTTTAAAAAAATCTTCTATCATGTAAGCCATGTGCATGATTTGGAGAACATTTGTGTTGACTGGTTGTATTAGGGACTGGTTAGGAAAACAGAAACGTAATTCATAGAATTTAAGGATTTATTTAAGTTGGTGTAGGAGAATCGAAGAAGCAGAGGGAACAGTGAGGTGGCATGGAGATATAACTGCGGGAAACAGCTGAAAGAGGCAGAAGCTCAGAAGGGAGGACCTGCACAGCCAGGCTGACAGGAGCATATTTGATAGTAAAATGTAAAATAATTAGGAGATAACTAGTTTTGGGTATTTACTATCTTTGTTGCTTTCAAAATATTTTGTATTTTGAAATAATCATAGGCTTAGAAGGAGTCATGAAAACAGTACCCCTGTACCCATCACGTAGCTTCCCTCAATAGTGACATCTATACATGACCAAAACCAGAAAATAGGTTGGCACAATCCACAATAGGTTGGCACAATTTGATTGCAGAATTGGATTTGACCAGTTTTGCATGTAGTCATTTCTTTATGTCTTTGAGTATGATTCCATGACATCTTATTATATTCGTAGGACCACAACCACAATATAGCTGGATACCTGACCCGTCACCACAAAGGAACTTCCTTAGGCTGCTTCTTTACAGCCACGTCCTCCCACTCCTTCTCTAGTCACTAGAAAACATCTGTTTACCCTCTCTATAATTTTTTTTAAATGGAATATGTTTAATTGTGTTATAGATTAAGTTGTGTCCTCCCAAAAGGTATGTTGGAGTCCTCACCACCGCTCCCACCCTGGTACCTCAGAATATGAGCTGATTTGGAGATAGTGCCTTCACTATAAAGGTGATCAAGTTAAAATGTGGTCATTAGGAGTCTACTGAAATGCAACTGGTGTTATGAAAAGGAGAAATTTGAAGACAGACACACTAACGCACATGGGGAGAATGTCATTGGAACATGAGGCAGAGCTCAGGGTGATGCTTCTACAGTCAAGGAATGCCAAAGATTCCAGGAAGCCACTGGAAGCAAGGGGAGAGGCATGGAACAGATTCTGTCTCACAGCCTCAGGAGTAACCATCCCTGCTGACAAGTTGATCTTACACGTCTAGCCTTTAGAACTGTGAGGCAATCATTTCTGTTGTTTAAATCACCCAGTCTGTGGTACTTTGTTGCAGCAACTCTAACAGACCAATACATAAGTATATATAATTAATTGTAAATTATAACTGTGCTTAAGATTAGGTCACAAAATTCCTGAAAATCTGTTGAGCTGGTACACGCTTGCTCTAATCTAGCATTGCAAGGATCACGATGAGGTGAGTTCTGGGAGCATGGGAAGAACTGGAAACTAGAACCAGCTGCCTCTTGCAGAATGGAGAACCCCTGGCGGGTGACACTGACAAAAACAGGAAGTGCACAGGAAGGATTAAGTCACACTTTCTCCTCCAGCCGCCCAGCCTGTCTCCAGTGCCTCCTGTTCTCTGGGCTAACAGAGATCCAGTTGGCAAAGTACAAAGTTGGTTTCCAGAGAGCTGAGAAGTGAATAGAAGGGTAGGTGTGAAGCTGAGAGACAATGTCCTAACATCCAAGCACACTGGAGTTTTAGACGATTATTCTAGAGACCTTTCAGTCTTTTTTTTTTTTTTTTTTCACGTATCATTGGATTTCCTTTGGACCACAAAGCTGTTTAGTCAAGGAAGCAGATATTTCTGGTTACTTACATTTTGTGACTTATTTTGAGAAACTTATCTCTTGTAACTTATTTTGAGAGTTTTATCTTTTTTTATATATAAAGCATAATGTTAAAAAGAAAAGCTTCCTACCATTTGCTTGTGCTGTATTCCCAAGAGTGGATTGACTGTATTCTCTGAAGAAGATTTTTTGATTTGATAATAAAAAAGTATGGAAAAGTAGGACTTGGTATATGAAAATTTAATTTACAAAAACAACTTTTCAGGAACATATATGTTCTTTAAATATAGCAAGTTTCCCTTGTGATGTCTGGAAATCCACCACTCCCCTTCAAAGGAAAAGCAACTTCTTAAAGAGGCTTTGAGTGCCAGGGAAGGATTAATTTAGTCAATCATATGCTGACTCCCTGTGTGGGTTAATTCTCTTCTTGCTAAGTAGCTCAAGATGAGTGAAATTGCTCTTCCCAGCTCCCAGAACCAGCCCAATATCCTTGCTGCAACCTCTGAGCCTAGCGCAGTCCCTCAGCACATTCGCACTAATGATCCAAACTGCTACTGCAGCATCTGCTCTTATGACTTTTGGACTCAACAGTGAGCGGAATTCCAACCTGGGGGCAGCATTTCTGCAGCAGCCTGTCTTACTGCACACAGACCATTTCATTACCTTCTTGGCCATATTATTTTTAGCTTGTCCCTCAAAAACAAGTGAAAATTGAATTCTGTCCTCCCCATTATAAATGGAATACACACATTGAATAATTTTTCCAAAAATTAAAAATGTGGAAAACAAGGTGTAATTTGAGGGGATGTGGTTTAAGTTTGAAGGAAAAGGAATCAAATGCATGTGTTTGCTTAAAAGATAGTGCAGGGTTTTTTTTTTTTTTTTAATAGAAACGTAATATTGGAGAAAGTAAGCAAATTTGATTTAAATAGTCCTTTTCTTCCCTGCCTGGGTCCCTAAGAGAGCCTAGAATTACCTGGATGGTACCCCACTGCGGTTCTCCACAGTCCTGCCAAGCAAACTTCCTTCTCCATCTATTCTATGGGTGTCCTGCTTTTGGTCAGTTCAAGTTTGAATGGTAGCCTACTCCGGGAAGAAGGATCCAGGTAGCCATCAAGCATAGCACGATCACTTAGAGGAGTGGAATGCCTTATTGGCATGTCATGAGCAGGGCTGGTAGGCAGTAAATTACTGCACTGGGTAGCAAATGCTACACAGTCTTTTTGGAGAAAGAAAGTGATGGGAGTTCATTGGAAGAAGAGACTGGGAGTGTCCCTTCCCTTTCAGGGATTCCAGTTCTTGTTTTTCTGCCTTCATCACGGTGATCCTGGACCAGGACACGTGGCTCCTGTCTCCCCTCCCACTCCTCGCTCCTCCACTCCCACCTACCTGGCAGGCACATTAGCATTTCAATCGCTTATCCCCAGCCTGCTCCCCCACCCCTGTGAGGTCTAGAAATCCCCCCCATCTGCCCTTCCTATGTAGATCTTTTCTCCGGTCAAGTCTGGGTTGAGACATGGCTTTGGAGCAAACTGACTCTGCCCTAATTTTAGTGAAGACAGGAGATGGCCATTAAAATCTGAGTGTTTTTATGTGGAAGTCACTCCTGTTATGCTCTTCAGCAAGAGATTGAGAGATGGTATAATAGCAGTTAAAGCACAGACTTTAGCTTCAGACCTGGGTCCTGGTCTCAGCCCTGTTGGCTACTTGCTGGGTGACCTTGAGCAAGTTCTAACTTCCCCAGGCATCAATTTCCTCCTGTGTAAAATATGGATAAAAATACTGTTGGAGTTTGGAGTGTTTTCATCATGAAAGAGTAAAAGCAGTAATACATGTGATGCCTACAGTGGTGCCCCCACACCTTAGTGATCATTCTGAAAACTGTAGGAAGTATTTAGGATCTGATCTCAGGGAAGGAGTGGATGTTAGTAAATACCCACACCCTGGGATAGGAGGTGGGAGTTGGGGCCAGGTGCCCCAGGGTGTGCACTCCGAGAAGCTTGGCTTCTTATAAAGAATGTTGAGTCATGACCGGTGGGGTTTTGAGCTGCTGACTTGTTACATGTACACATCAACTCTGTTCCTGAGATCTGGAGTGAGATAGGAACATTTTTTAAACCCTTTTACCCAGGCCTAAAATGTATCACTGGAGGGAAGCTGGAAAGCATAGAAAAAGGGATTGTATAGGGAATGGATGAGAGAGAGAGAGAGAGAGAGAGAGAGAGAGAACACGCACGTGAGAGCGAGCAAGCAGACATTTAAAAAGCCAGTGGGGTCATAAGAAGCAGCAAAATCATGTGACCTTCCAAGGTCAGCAGCCTGGGCAGCCTGGGGTGTGGGTCAGGTACTACTGTTTGAATTCCTCACTGGCCCTGTGACCCAGGAACATCATGGCTTCGCTTTCCTCGTTGGTGAGATGGGGATGATACTGTCTCTCAGGATGATTCTCAAGATGAGAGGATCATGGTGAATATGCTTTGATAAAAAAAAAAAAAAAAAAGACCTACAGAAAAGAGTTTTGTATTATTATCAAAGATGGAATCTGAATAGCCTCTTTCTTAACTTTACACATAATATAGTCTTTGGGTTTCTTTGGTGAGAAACTACTGTTATCATCCATAAATGCAGATGCATTTTCAGTGTGAAGTTGAACTTGTAAGTAACCTTAAGGGAAGGGGAGAAGATCAATGACAGGAAGATGTGAGAAGTAGGAGAGGGCAGAATGTCATGTATTAAATACTCTAATTTATGAAATGTTTGTATTATATCAAATGCTTATTTGGCACCTACTTTGTGGCAGGCACTGTACTCAATGGTAAAAGAGAGTCATGGTCCCTGCCCTGGAGATGAACCGGTAAGTAAAGTCATAGTGTCAAACGATGTCCTCATTCCACTTCAACCACTCATTACCACAGGCATAGGCTGGACTTCAGCGTCACTTGAATCTGCCCACCTTCAAAACTGCTGGTTGAAAACTCCTGTTGTTTAAAGTCACTTTAGATATTTGATTGTTAAACTTACGCAGAGCCCCGATACCGCCCAGCAATTCCCTGCACATCCCTGGCCCACGTGCTTCCCTCCTCTCAGATGGCCATTCTGTGCTTCCTCTCCTCTTCTCAATCTTCCGACATCCCACCCCACCCCTACTCTCCGCTGATGAGTTTTCTTCCAGTTTTACTGAGAAAATGAGCACAATCTGCAAAGAATGTTGAGAAGCTCCAACCAGCACCCGACCTAATCTACCCACAGCCCTGTCTTCTTCCTTACCGCCAAAGATGAGCAGGTCTTGCCTCAGCCTTAGACCAACCCTTCCACTGAGGCCTTGACCCCATCCCCTCTCTCCTACTCAAGGGCTTTGTTATAGCAGTTTTCACCATAGTCTCCTGGATTAATGAATTTGAGTTCCCCTATTATTTTTTTTAGACAAAATCTCACTCTGTCACCCAGGCTGGAGTGCAGTGATGTGATCTTGGCTCACTGTAACCTCCACCTCCTGGGTTCAAGTGATTCTTATGCCTTAGCCTCCTTTATAGGCAGGATTACAGGTGCCCACCACCACACCCAGTTAATTTTTGTATTTTTAGTAGAGACAGGGTTTCACCATGTTAGCCAGGGTGATCTCAAACTCCTGACCTCAGATGATCCACCCACCTCAGCCTCCCAAAGTGCTGGAACTACAGGCATAAGCCACTGCTCCCAGGCTCCTCTATTAATTTTATTTCTGCTCACCATGCTGACAGCATTCATACATGTTGCTATTTCTTCTATTTAAAAAAATCCTAATCTACTCTTGGTCTCATTCTCCCCTCCAGCTACCACTCCATTTATTTCTGTCTCTTTATAGCAAAACTCCTAGAAAACTTGTCTGTCCTCACTGGTCCCAGTATTTCTCCCCCGATTCTCTCCCGAGACCTCTCTTGAGCCTTTTCTAGTCTGTGGAAACTAGTATTTCCAAGATCACTGATGATGTCCAGGTTGTCATTCCAATGGTCATCCTCAGTTGTCATATAACCAGACCTACCGGATGTATTTAATTTGATTCTTAACTCTCTCCTCCTTGAAACCTGTTGTTTCCTCTTGGCTTCTAGGACACATGTTTCTTCTCGTTCTCTTCCTTCCTCACTGGTCTGTCAGTCTCCCTTACTAGCTTCTCCTGTCTTCCTGCCCTCTAAACCTTGGGATGTCCCAGGGCCTGGTGCTCAGGGCTCTTCTCTTTTTAACCTTATTCACTCTCAGGGTAATCTAATTTAATTCTATTGGCATTAAATACCATCTGCTATGGTTTGAATGTATATGTCCTTCCAGAATTCATATGTTGGAAGCTAAGACCCAATATAATAGTATTAAGAGGCAGAGCCCTCACGAATGGGATTAACACTCCTATAAAAAACCTCAAGGGAACTTGCTGGGCCCCTTTATTGCCCTTCCACCTTCTGCTGTGTTAAAGCACAGCATTCAAGACACCATCTTGGAAGCAGAGACTGGGCCCTCATCAGACCAAACCTGTCAGCACCTTGATCTTGGACCTTCCAGCCTCCAGAACTGTGAGAAATATTTTTCTGTTCTTTGTAAATTACCAAGTCTGTGATATTTTCCTATGCCAGCAGGAAAGGACTTAAGATATCATCCATATGCTGATGGCTCAGTATTTTTTATCTTCAGCTCTGTCTTTAGAAATCCTTACCCTACAGCCTCTTAGTTCTAAAAGATACCTCCAACCTATCAAGTCAGAACAGAGCTGGGGATTTTCTCCGAAACATACTCCTCCCACAGATTTTCCGTCTTAGCTAAAGGTAAACTCAGTTCTTTCTTTCAGTTCCCCAGACTCAAAACCACAAAGTTTTAAAGTTCCTTTTAAAATTCATATCCAAGCATTCAAGTTGTCAAAAAAGTTCTAGTGATTCTACCTTCAAAGTTGAGCTATGATCCAACTACGTACCACTACTGCTGCTCCCATCCTAGAGCAAATCACTGTTCTGCTTCACTTGGGTTCTTGCAGTGGCTTCCTGACTAGTCTCTGTGCTTCTCCACTCGTCCCTGGGTTCTTGCAGCGGCTTCCTGACTGGTCTCTGTGCTTCTCCATTCGGTTCTTGCGGCAGCTTCCTGACTAGTCTCTGTGCTTCTCCATTCGTCCCCCACCAGCATCTTCTTAACACAGCACCAAGAGTGATCCTGCTAAAATGTACGGTCAGCCTTTTCTCTGCTCTGAAACTTCTGAAGTTTTTTTAACCTCCAAAAAAAGCCAGATTTACTTCAATGGCTCTCTTCTACCTCTTTGACTTTACCTGCTCTCATTCTCTGCCTTGTTCACTCTAGTCCATCCACTCTGGCCATGAATTCTACTGTCTTACTGCCTTTGCATTTCAGTTCCCTCCACCTGGAACACCCTTTCCTCAGATCCTCAGATAACCACATGGTCCATCCCCTTACATCTTGTATTGGTCAGGGTCCAATCAGGAGACAGGTCATATAATAACGTAAACAGGGACAATTAAGTGTAAATCATTATTAGCAGGGGATAAGAGTGATCAGGGATTGCTAGAGTAAGGAAGAGATGGGTAAAGAAAGTAAGTGGTAAAGAGAACTCTAAAGGATGTAAGCATAGTGGACGTAGGGAGCAGCCACCATTTCTAGGACTGAGATCCAGACCTCAGTGAGAGTATCTATGACTTGCTGCATGTCAGATAAACTCAGTGAGGTACAAGGCTGGCAGGAAGCACTAAAAGTCCGCCATCTGGAGCTCTAGGGAAAAACCATCCACATAGAGGTACTTCCCTTCAGAACTCAGTGCAATCTGTCCACAAGGGCACTGTGAAGCCAGGCAAGAATGACCAAGCCTTTGACATTCTGCTGCAAAGCCTGATTTATAGAGATGGAGAAGGCCGAGAATTTGAGGGGGAAAACAAAGGATTGGGCACTTGCTTTATTAACTTGGAAGTGCCTATGGACTATCCAAGTAGGACATTTTAAGGATGCAGTTGTATATGTGAGTCTGAAACTAAGAGGAGGGATGTGAATTATAGCTCTAATTTTGTGGGGATCATCAACTTATAGATGGTACTGAAAACAGTGGGAATGTATATATCCCACCTAGGAAGAGAGAGTGTAAAGAGAAGAGTGCAGGCTGAGTCCTGTGCGATGCTAACATTTGGAGGGCATATAAAAAGAGATACTTGTTGGCTGGGCGTGGTGGTTCACACTTGTAATCCCAGCACTTTGGGAGGCTGAGGCAGGTAGATCACAAGGTCAGGAGTTCAAGACCATCCTGGCCAAGATGGTGAAACCCTATCTCTACTAAAAATGCAAAAATTAGCCAAGCATGGTGGTGGGCACCAGGAATCCCAGCTACTCGGGAGGCTGAGACAGATAATTGCTTGAACTGGGGAGGCAGAGGTTGCAGTGAGCCTAAGATCGCACCACTGCACTCCAGCCTGAGTGACAGAGTGAAACTGTATCTTAAAAAAAAAAAAAGATATTTGTTAAGAAAACTGAAAAGTAAAGGAAATCCAAGGGCAGGTCGACTTGTGTCAGTAAGGAAGATATTGTTGCCTCATCTAAATGAGGCTGAGAGATCAAAGGCAGAGAGTAGATACTGGATCTGACCACAGAGCTGAACAAACTGGACAATTTGAGCAAATGTGCTCAAATGAGGAAGACCAACCAGATTGAATGGATTTAAAGAGTTAAGAGTGGGAAATGAGGAGGTAGATGTTGTGAAAAAGGCATGGATGAAAGAGGCGAACAGCTATAACAGCTGAACATAATGAGGAAGTGACAAGTGGAACCAGAAGAGAGGCAGATTGGATAGGGTGCCCTTGAGATGCTTCAAGGAAGACATTTGAAGAGATTTTGGGTTATATTATGGGAATCAAAAAGGAAGCAACAATCAGGTCAGGTATTGAGAGGCTGTATGCCATGTGATGAAATGCAAAGTCCTGGAAGCTCTGTTGTAACAATTCTTTTGGATTCGAAGGAGAGAGATTTGTGAAGCTGGGAGAACAAAACCAAGCCAGATGTGTTTGGTGGGGCCAAGTTAGACTGTAGTCTTCTGTATTTCTGTAGGTTGTTAGACTGTAAGCAATTCTGTTACAATTTTTCTTACAAGAGTAAAGTGGCAATTTGTATGGCCAATAAACATATGAAAAGAGGGTCAACATCTGATATGGTTTGGATGTTTTGTCCCCTCCAAATCTCATGTTGAAATGTGACTGCCAGTGTTGGAGGCGGGCTTAGTTGGAGGTGTTTTGGTCATAGGGGCAGATAACTCACGAATGTCTGGGTGCTGTCCTCGTGGTAATGAGTGAGCTCTTACTGTTTAAAAGACCATGGCTCCCCTCTCTGTCTCTTGCTCGCTCTCTTGCTCCCTCTCTTGCCATGTGATGTGCCAGCTCTCCCTTTGCTTTCTGCGATGATCACATGATTATAAGCTTCCTGAGGTCTCACCAGAAGCTGAGCAGATGCAGGTGCTATGCTTTTATAGACTGCAGAACTATGAGCCAAGTAACTTCTTTTCTTTATACATTACTCAGCCTCAGATACTCATTTATAACAATGCAAAGTAGACTAACACAACATCACTAATCATTAGGACAATGCAAATTAAAACTACAATGAGAAATGCCACATCATACCCATTAGGGATGGCCACCATAAACAAACAAAAAAGGCAGAAAATAACAAGTGTTGGTAAAGGTGTGGGAATATTGGAACCCTTACGCAATGCTGGTAGGAAGTTAATACTGTGCGGCTAGTATGGAAAACAGTATAGCCGTTTCTCAAAAAAATCTTACAGTACCTAGAATTACCATATGATTTAGCAATTCCATTCTGCATATATACTCCAAAGAATTAAAGGCAGGGACTTAAACAGGTATTTAATGCTCCAGTGTTCATGGCAGCATTATTCAAATAGCCAAAAGTCAATGAATGGATGACTGGATAAGTAAAATATGGCATATCCATACATTAAAATATTATTCAGCCTTAAAAAGGAAGGAAATTCGGATACATGCTACAACGTGGATAAACTTTGAGGACATTGTGCTAAGACACAAGAGGACGAATACTGTGGGATTCCACTCATATGAGGTACATAGAGTAGTGACATAGTAGAGACCAAGTAGAATTGCATTTGCCAGGGGCTACTGGGAGATGGGAGGAATGGTGAGTTGTTTAATGGGGCAGAGCTTCTGTTTGGGGAGATGAAAGTGTTCTGGAGGTGGATATTGGTGATGGTGGCACAACATGAATGTCTGATGCCACTGAACTGTACACTCAAAAATGGTTAAAATGGCAAACTGTATGTTATATATATATTACCACACAGAGAAGTAGCAATTTGTTTGACTTAAAATAGTGACTTAAATGAGTGCGTTGTGTGGATAGCTCGACATGGAGAAGATGAAGAGGTCTGGACTGGCCAGGAGTGAAGGACAGAGTCCTGTGGTATCCCTGGGAGAGGAGAACTGACACCAAATCCAAGAGCACCTTCAGAAGAGATGGGGGGAGGGTGGCAGGCATTTTGGTCCTGAGCTGAGAGCAGTCACAGGCAGCCTTGTGGCCTCTGCCCTTCTTGCCACAGTGGGCTTTCCCAACTCTAGGGAAAGGCCCTCTGTTCCATGGCTGCTGTCTGCTCAGTCATCCCCTGCTCAGCAGAGGTTGCGTGTGAGGGCTAGGCTGGAGCCCCTGGGGAGAAAGTACATGTCTGTGCTCTGTGAACTTGGAGCACCCAACGAGCAGTGAATGTTCTCACCAGCTCTTAGGTAGCAGCCATGTTGAGTTTAAATGAACATGTATTGCTGGTGCTCAGAGTTTAGAGGGCCTTCCCAACACAGTGGAGAACCAGCCCCTGGCTTCTCACATTTAGGACAACTGGGATGTGGAAGACAAGGATATGGGGCCTGCCTTCCTTGTTGGATCCAGAGAGGTGACTTGTGTTTCAGAAAGAAGACTGAAAGTGGCATGGACTTATTCATTGATGCAGCAAATGTTTCCCGAATGCCTGTTACATAAAAACCACTGGTTAGGCACTGAAGTTAGGAAAGTAAATAAAACAAGATTCCTATTCTTAGGAGTATGCATTCTAATGGAGACAGAGAGACTATATATATATATATATGTTTTTTTTTTGAGACGGAGTCTCGCTCTTATTGCCCAACCTGGAGTGCAGTGGTGCAATCTCAGCTCACTGCAACCTCTGCCTCCTGGGTTCAAGTGATTCTCCTGCCTCAGCCTCCCGAGTAGCTAACACGCTTGGCTAATTTTTTGTAATTTTAGTAGAGATGGGGTTTCACTATGTTGGTCAGGCTAGTCTCGAACTCCTGACCTCAGGCGATCCATCTGCCTCGGCCTCCCAAAGTGCTGGGATTACAGGCGTGAGCCACCAGCCCAGCCAAATAAATAAATAAATATATATATATTTTTGAGATGGAGTTTCCCTCTTGTTGCCCAGCTGGAGTGCAATGGCACAAACTCGGTTCACTGCAGCCTCCGCCTCCCAGGTTCAAGTGATTCTCCTGCATCAGCCTCCAGAGTAGCTGGGATTATAGGCAAGTGCCACACACCTGGCTAATTTTTGTATTTTTAGTAGAACTGGGGTTTCACCATGTTGGTCAGGCTGGTCTTGAACTCCTGTCCTCAGTTGATCCACCAGCCTCTGCCTCCCAAAGTGCTGGGATTATAGGTGTAAGCCACCATGCTAGGCCTATAAATAATATTTTTAAAACATAAATGAATAATATATCTGGTGATGGTAAGTACTATGAAGACAAATAAAGCAGGTTAAAAAGATAGGGAATACCTGTAGGAGACTACTAGTTTAGGTGGATAATGAACAAATACACACATTGCTAGTATAATGTCACACAGAGTAAGCACCAGGAAGAGATTAAAGCAGGGTAAGGAGACAGTGCCACTGGGAGAAGGATGCCTATTGTAGATAAAGTGGACAAGGAAGGACAAAGGGGTGACATTTGAGCAGAGGCATAAAGGATACAGGCATCTTTCAGGCAGCAGGTGTAAAGACTGTGAAGGAGGGCAGATAATAGTGTCCCTGGAAAAAGCTAGATGGCCAGGACAGGTGAGCAGAGGCTGGGGAGATGTTTCAGGACCAGGAAGGGGCATGGGGAGCAGGCTGGCTTGAATGTAATGTGCTGAGAGTTTCAAGCAGAGGGGCAGACACGAGTGAATACACATCTGGAGAGACTTGTTCTGTTTGCTCTGTGCTGGTTCACTATAGGGAGGCAGAAATAAAGAGGCTCATAGAAATCTGGCATGAGATGGTGGGGACTTAGTCTGAGATATTAGCGATGAAAGTGATAAAAATTGGTTGGATTTAGTCATGTAGCAACTGCAAGAAAAAAATAAAAATAAGCCTAGGTAACATTTATGGCACCATGTCATATACCTGTTGCTATCCTAAATGCATTATACACATTGTCTCCTTTAATTCTCAATATGACTCCATTAAAAAAAAAAAGGCATACTTATTTCCAGCCCTCCAGCCCCCATTTGAGGAAACAGAGGCGTATGAAGGTTAAGTTACATGGCCAAGGTCATAGAGTTTGAAAGTGATAAGTTTACACTACCCTTCCCACCAACTCCTGAGGCAAGCAGAGTAGATATTTGTTATCCTTATTGATATGGTTTGGCTGTGCCCCGACCCAAGTCTCATCTTGAATTGCATAATTTCCACATGTTGTGGGAGGGATCTGGTGGGAGATAATTGAATCATGAGGGCAGCTTCCTCCGTACTGCTCTTGTGGTAGTGAATAAGTCTTGCAAGATCTGATGGTTTAATAAGGGGAAGCCCCTTTCGCTTGGCTCTTATTCTGTCTTGCCTGCCACCATGTAAGATGTGCCTTTTCACCTTTCACCATGATTGTGAGGCCTCCCCAGCCACGTGGAACTGTGAGTCCATTAAACCTCTTTTTAGTTATAAATTAGCCAGTCTCGTGTATGTCTTTATCAGCAGCATGAAAATGGATGAATACACTTATGTTTTAGATATTTAAAAATGGGCTCAGAAAATATTCTCTACATCATCAGCTATTAGGGAGATGCAAATCAAAACCACAAGGAGATATCACTTCACACCTACTAGGATGATTATAAAAACAACAGAAAATAGTATTGATGAGAAAATGGGGAAATTGGAATCCTTGTGTATTTTGATGGGAATATAAAATGGTGCTGCCTTTGGGAGTCTGAGGCAGGTGGATCATGAGGCCAGGAATTTGAGACCAGCCTGGCCAACATGGTGAAACCCCATTTCTACTGAAAATACAAAAAGTGGCCGGGCATGGTGGCACATCTTTAATTCCCGCTACTTGGGAGACTGAGGCAGGAGAATTGCTTGAGCCTGGGAGGCAGAGGTTGCAGTGAGCCAACATCCAGCCCACTCCAGCCTGGGTGGTAGAGTGAGGCTCTGTCTCACATAAAATGTAAAAATAAAATAGAATAGAATAAAATAAAGTGGTGTTGCCACAATAGAAAACAGTCTGGAAGTTCCTCAAAAGATGAAACATAGTACTATTTAATACTATATGGCCCAGAAATTCCACTCAGGTACATATCTAAAAGAACAGAATGCAGAGACTTGAACAGATATTCGTACTCCAGTGTTCATAGCAGCATTCTTCACAATAGTCAAGCATTGTTCATAGCCCAAGTGTCTACTGACAGATGAATAGATAGACAAAATGTGGTCTATTCACACAATGTAATATTGTTCATCCTTAAAAAGGAAGGAAATTCTGACACATGCTACAATGTGGGTGGACCTGCAGGACATTATGCTAAGTGAAATAAGCCAGATACAAACTACAACATACAGCCATTGTATGATTCTACTTATATGAGGTACCTTGAATAGGCAAATTCATAGAAACAGAAAGTAGACTAGAGTTTATCAGGAATCAGAAGAGGGAGGTAGGGGAGTTATTTTTTCATGAGTACTGAGTTTTTGTTGAAGATGATTAAGTTTTAGATAGAGATCATAGTGATGCTAATACAGTATTGTGAATATGGTACCACTGAATTGTATACTTACAAATAGTTAAAATGATAAGTATATGTCATATATATTTTACAATGATTAAAAAATCCAGAAATAAACCCTGGGGCTGTGACACAAGTAGTAACGGTGGAGGTGGTTTCAGACCTAGTTGGGTCTTCTGATCACAGTCTTGCCCTGCACGTCATCAGCTATGATGTGGCCCTCCTTGGTATCCAAACAGCATGGTCATAGTTTAAATCTTAGGATAATGAGCTCCTTTGGTGGCCTCAGCAGTTAACTCCCAAGTCAGATGGGTACAGGGTGACATGATCTTGTGTGGAAATCAGCAGCATGATGAGATCTCAACTTATAAGTTAACTCTATATACAAGCCCAGAAAGTACAATGTAAAAATGATTCCACCTACTTTAAACTATTTAGAACTCTTATTTTAAAAATAGAAAGCAAGAACATGACTCAGATATAAGAGTAAGATCAAATATCAATTTCTGCACCCTCTTGGCCCCTGTAAAGTTGCTTTCTTGATTAGTCTCCTTTACAGCTTGTCTTCACAAATACAGGCTGGGTGCAGTGTCTCCACCTGTAATCCCAGCACTTTGGGAAGCTGAGGTGGGATGATGTTTTTGAGGCCAGAGGACTGAGATCAGCTTAGGCAATATGGAGCGACCCTTATTTCTACAAAAAGTCAAAAAAAAAAAAAAAAAAAAAAACATAGCATGGCATGTAGTCCTAGCTATTTGAGAAGCTGAGGAGAGAGGACCACTCGAGCTCAGGAGTTCAAGGCTGCAGTGAGCTATGATTGTGTCACTGCATTCCAGCACAGGTGACAGATGAAACCCTGTCTCTAAACAAAAGAAGGAAAAACAGATCACAAGTCATTTAGGCATGAGCAGCTTTTGCATGATGCCAAATATACATACTGATGGGAGGTCTGTAAGAGTAGAAAATTAATCAGAGATAGACAGCCTCCTAATTAAAACAATTGGAAAGAGTGATTTGTAATGAGAAGCTTTGTTTCCCAGACCTTGAGAGAGGGCTCTGACTTGTGTCAGGAGCCCCCCTAGTGGCTTGGGACACAGCTCAGGACAATCAGCCTCAGGCCCCCACTGAGTCAGCTGTGCAGGATGGGGGGGGCGGGGAGGGGCTCCCAGTGGCCCTGCCTCAGTTAAGCTGTGTCCTCAAATTCAGGAGTTCTTCACTTCTTTTCTCCCTCTGAGCTCCTTCTTGTGTCTTCCCCGTCCAAAGTCACCTCCACCTGTATTTGGTGCCCTCATGTTACCACCAGGACCAACCACTGGATCATGGCATCTAGTCCTATGTTACCTGGTGCCTCAGTTTCTAAATTATCCTTCCCACATCTCAGCTTCCTCTTATTTCATGCAAAAATCCAATTAATAAGAAACAGTCACTCTTAGCTGGTTGTTCTTAAAAGAAAGATATCTGAGGAACCTGATTCATGCTTCGGCATGGCTGTTTGCAAAGGTGTTAAACATTACAGGGAGCTTTTGCATTTGACAGTGTAGCTTGGTAGCTCACATTGCTGAATATTACAGAGGAATTTCAAGAGAGGATTTTCTCTGTCTCTTGGGTCTTACGTATTCACTCAAATATTTTAAATCTTCCTTTCCTGTATCAAACTTTAGTAGTAGGTGTTGGAGTTATAAATATTATACCTTTAAAGAACATCACCGTCAGTGTAGAGATAGATAAGTAGAAAGTGGTAATGCGTTCTGATTAAGGCCAGAATAATTGCATAACTATGGACTTTCACTATATGAGACATTAAACGTCCCTATTTTCTGAGCCTATTGAACACAGGATGTTCAGTTACCCTACCATCTTCTCCACTAGGGTGTAACCTACAAGACAACAGAGACCATCAGATTTGCTTCCTCGGGTGTACCCCGAGTGCCTAGAACAGAACCAGGTCTACCTGGAGGCCATACAATAAAAGTCAATTGAATGAATGAATAAATTAATAAATTTGAACAGAGTGACATGAAGCCCCTTACATGGTGAGCATGAGCATGGATGGGTGCTGGAATTACACAGGGAGCGAGGACTTCCCATGTTCTATGCATGGGCGCGCTAGCTCCTTCCAGCCTCGCTTGCTCTGCAATAACCCTCCTTTCTACCCTGGCGTCAATGTTGCACTCTCTACTAGATCATTCTCATCAACACGCCCTTCCTTTCCAGCTGATGTTCCATTTCTTTGTTCCTCTTTGCAGTGAATCTCAAAAGAGTTGTCCAGACCTACTGTCCTCGATTCCTCTTTTTGCCATTCTCTCTCATTCAGTCAGTTCTGACCCCAGTCTCCCCACCAAGTCTGTGCTTTTAGAGCTTCTCCATGCCACCATGTTGCTAAATGCAGTGGTCACCTCTCTGTTCTCATCCTACTTACACAACAGCAGCATTCAGCACAGATAATCACTCCCTCCTCCTGGATACAGGTTCTTCGCCTGTACAGATCCATCAGGTGCATATAGTTTTTCCGCCTGGCTTCCAGACACCTCTGTGATCTTGTTTTCACCTACTTCATTGGACATTCCTTTTTGTCTACTCTGCCGCTTCCTCCCGTTTCTCTCTGGCTTCTTAAAGATGGTCTGTCCAAGGCTCAGTCCTTGGTCCTCTTCTCTTTTTCTTTCTTTGGAGATCAAAATACCATTTTTATGCTTACAACTTTCAAATTTATGTCTTCAGCTAGGTCTCTCTTCTGAACTCTAGACTCATATCTCCAACTGCCATTCGACATCACCCCTGGCGTGTCTATCAGACACTTCGAACCTACCATGCTGGAATGGGATTCTGTGCCTGGTCCACTTTTCCATTGCTCATGCCCAAGTCTTAGAGTCCTCGATCTCTCTCTCTTTCTCACCTCCCAAATCCAAACCATCAGGAAATTCTATTTGCTCTATGTTCAACACATTCTCAGCATTGGAGCACTTCTTATCACCCACACTGAGCACCACCACCCTTGCCTGAGCCCCTATCCTTTCTCACCTGAATAATGGCAATAGCCCCTAACATAATAGCCTATTCCCAACAGGGCAGCCAAACCCATTACCTTAAAAATAAGTCAAACAATGGGACTCCTCTAATCCAAATCTCTCCATGGCTCACCATTGCCCAGGTTAAAACTACATGGTCTAAAAGACCTTCCATGATCTGCTTGCCTTCCCTAAACTGTCCCCATTGTGTCCTCTTTCCCATCCATCCCTCCTGTTCGCTCCAGCCACAATTTCTGCTTCTACCCTGGGACCTTTGCTCTACGCTTTTTCTGTAAAGGGCCAGATAGCAAATATTTTAGGTTCTGTGGGCCATAGAGTCTCTTTCCCAGCTATTCAGCTCTGCCGTTGCAGTGCAAAAGCAGCCACGGACAATACATGAATGAATGAGTGTGGCTGTGTTCCAGCACAACCTTATTTATGGACACTAAAGTTTGAATTCCATGTCATTTTTACATGTCATAAAATATTACACTTCTTTTGATTTCTGCCAATTGTTTAAACATGTAAGAACCAGTCTTAGCTGGTGGGTCATCTAAAAATTCGTGGCAGGCTGAATTGGCCCCCCAGGCCACAGCACACTGCTGCCTGCTCTAACTGTACCATGAAGGGAATGTTCTTGCTACTGACATCTACTGGGCTCCTCCTTTATCTCTTTCATTCTTTGGTTGAATCTCACCTTTTTATTTACTTATTTTTTGAGACAGAGTCTCACTCTGTCACCCAGGCTGTAGTGCAGTGGCACGATCTTGGCTTACTACAACCTCCACCTCTTGGGTTCAAGCGATTCTCTCGCCTCAGCCTCCTGAGTAACTGGGACTACAGGTGAGCTCCACAACACCCGGCTAGTTTTTGTAGTTTTAGTAGAGACGGGGTTTCACCATGTTAGACAGGATGGTCTTGATCTCCTGACCTGTGATCCACCCTCCTCGGCCTCCCAAAATGCTAGGATTACAGGCGTGAGCTGCCAGGCCCGGCCGAATCTCACATTCTTAATGCAGCTTGTCCTGACCACCCGTTCCCTACCTCCCTTAACATTCTCCATTATGTTTACTTTGCTTTTTTTTCTTTTTGCACACACCTATCAACTTCTAACATATTACCTCATTTACTCATTTTTATGTTTACTGTGTTTCCATGTCCTTTCTCCCCATCCTCCCTAGAATGCAAACTGCACTAGGGTGAGGAAATTTGTATTTGATTCATTGTTGTGATCAGGGCCTAGAGCAAAATGGGTGCTCAATAAATTATTTAATTTAGTATTTATCATGAGTGGCCATTTATTAGTGGATGTTATCAGATTATGGTGCTTTTTGCATTTCTATACCTCACAGTCTTAGGCACTCAGACAATGGAAACTAGGAAAATAAGGATGTCCTGAATCCACCTAAAAGCATCAGGAAAGGCTGGATAGAAGAGGTGACATCTGAGCTGAGTCTAAAAGAGTGTAGGAGGAATTCATGGTATGGAAAAGGAGAGGGGAGGGCAGTGCAAACAGAAGAAACTGTGCTGACTCTGGATTCAGGGAAGGGGGTGAGGCCTGGGAACTGGCATTAGTTCAGTGTGGCTGGCAGAGGACTGGTGGGGGAGAGACTGGAAGAGTCAGCCATTGGAGATGGCATTGGTATGAACAAACATGGGCGCTAGTCACAGATTTCTGCAGATTCAGAAGACAGCTTTCTGGAGCTCTGAATAAGGCCAGATGTGCTCCTGTTGTTCCATGCCCAAGCAGACAAGCACTCCAGGATCATTCCTCAATACTTTTCTCCAAACTGCCTCACCATAAAACAAGTGAGCAGCATGAGTCCCAGGGCATTTGACCAAGATGCTGTGGGCAGCAGTGTTTCCTGGAGGCAAATCACACCATGTGTTCTCAGCCCCGAAAGCCCTTGTGTGGGCAACAGCAATATGGCGTGATTCAGATCTGCAGAGCGCATCCCCAGGCAGAGGCCTCTGAGACCCTGCTTCCTCCACTGGCTCGGTGCTACACAGAGAGGCTTTCTGCTTCCCACTGCTTATTCTGTGCAAGGCCTGTTGGGGGTTGAGTGACAACGTGGGAGGAAGTCTCTGGTCCGGGAGGAGAAGGCTCAGGCAGGTAGAGCTCTTCACAAAGCAGAGTACAACAAGAACTTCAAAGGCAGACATGAGTCTGGAGGAAAGAGTATCCACTCCTGGATGGAGAGATCAGGGAAGACCTCTTGGAGGTGCTGGCGTTTTGTGTCAGTCTTAGCTAACAATGGCAGGAGATGGGGAAGGAAGCTCACGACAGGATTTTTGGTGTGCAGGCAGCCTCTGGATGAGCACCAGAGCAAGCATTGTACTAATTGCATAAATAATGACCATTTTGCAGACAGCCAAAGAACCTGGCCCTAGCAGATGTTGTCAGATGTATCCATTTTGTCCTATAATCTTTAAATAATCCTTTCATGAAGTATTATCTGAGGGAAAGACCTAATCCATTCTCCCCTAGTAGGAGGGGAATTATCTTTCTGATGGTGTAAAATAATCCTTTTAGGTGACATGAAACCAACTCTCAGCCTAAATCCCCATTCTCCCTCCCCCCTAGGTGCCATCATTATGGTTAAGAACTGCATTTAAGAAATAAGCAGGAAGGCTAGAGGGGCTATTTTGGGCCTCACATAGCATTCAGTTGGAAGATGATTTTCCTGAAGTCACAGTGTGGGTTTTTGACCAGCTGTGCTGAGCATCTTACTGCCTCCAGTTTGAGGGAAGCCTCCATTTCCAAGGCGAGGAGCTAGGGCCCCTGACTCAGTCTCCCAGAGGCTCTGCCCTAAGAGGTGCTTGGAGACTGAGGGCTGAGGTGAGAGGAGTGATCAAAGGCAACCCCGGGTGAAGAGAGTATTGGAAGCACAGTATTTCACAGGCTGTGGGAACAGGGAGGTAATCTTACAACCACTGTCATTTGAGGGAACGTCAACCCAGCGGGACGAAAAGGGCACAGAGTTTAGAAACAGACCCTGGGTTCAAGTTGTCACGTTGTCACTTACTAAATGTGTGTTTTGGGGACATCACTTAATTTCTCTTTTAGAATATGTAAAATGGGAGCAACATTGGTAAAGCTCTTTCTTGTAAGATACATGTGGGGAAAAGCTGTATATGCAGTAGATGAGAATGTCTGGGCCAGAGCATTTAAGAGCTGTACCTAAGGTCAAAGTACAAGTAAGGGCTGGAGTCAAATGAGTCCACAGGGCTCCTCAAATCCTGGGTCTCTTCCTGTTATACCAGCTGAGTGTCCACTTTGCAGGGTAGCGTAAGATAGAATTGTTCATGAGACTACCGGTTGACCCCACTAACTATCATTTACATTCTTTCTCCTGGTCATATTATGCAAACCTGTGCTGTAGCTTGTAATGTAATTAGCCCATCGATTATTCTCCTTATACCTAACACCATCTATTTTATCCATCCATTTACTGGAGCAAGATGTATCAATCACATACTATCTGTCTATCAAGCATTGTGTGACATGCTGGGGGCTCCATCAGGAATGATTGTGTGAGCACTGAAGGAACACACAGACTTGAGGAGGAGACAAACCTGTACCCAAACTATTTGATAAGAAGTTTGCACAAAGCGTTGAAGGTGAAAGAAGGATGGCAATCATCATTAGAGCATTCTGATTTGTATAGGAGGAGGAAAGGGAGGATCAGGAGAGGCTACACAGAGGGAGTGATGAAGACTGGGATGACCCAGATTGTGTGGCAGAGAAAGTCCTCAGTAGGGGAGTGCCATGGGAGTGTGTGTGTGTGGGGGGGGTGGGGGGCGATTAGGGCAGGATGTTAGCAGGGAGCAGGGCATCACAGGGAGAGGAGACAATGAGTGCCAGTCCATGTGGAACCTGCTGCTCTGCTTCAGCATGGTTGGATGGGGAAAGGGGCAGACAGGGGTAGGAGAGATGCCAGGAGTCGGAGCTGGCAGGAGCAAAAACGCAAAGGTAGGGCCCAGCCTCCAAAGAGTTAAGCTTTATCCTGCAGCTCCTTTGAAATCCTTCTAAACAGGGGAGTGACATGATTAGATTTTAGAAAGATAATTCTGGTGGCACTGTGCTGCACAGATGGGAGAGGAGAAAATTGGAAACAAGGAACTCTGTTGTGCAGAGATTGTGATAATCCAGGCAAGGGATGATGAGGGTCTGAGTGAGGGCAGGTGCACCGTAATGGAGACGAAGTGGATTGGAGAGAGATTTAAAGAGACAAGTCAGCCTGGTGACTGAGGAGGGGGGAGGTCAGGAAGAGGGGAAGAGAACATTCCCTGGGGTCTCTGGTTTGGGCAGCGTCCCTCAGAGAACACAGGGTGAGGAGGAGGTAGAGCTAAAGGATGAGAGGACAGAATTATCAGTTGTGCTTCAAATTTGTTGAGCATTAGGACTCCCAGGAAAAGGTGTCCAGTTGGAGATTGAAATGGGTTTAAAATTTAGGAGAGAGGTTCCCTTAGAATACACATATTTATTAAATGTCTGTGTATCAGGTGGCTTTGGAGATAAGCATTAAATGTCATGAACAAGGTCTCTGCTGTTATAAAGTGTCATTCCAGTAAGGGAGAACAAACAAACCCAGGAACAAAAGCAAACAGGAAAACTGACAGAGAGTGAGTGGGAGATTACCTTAGATATGGGTTCAGAAAAGGCCTTTCTTAAGAAGGTAACATTTGAACCAAGATCTGAATAATGAAAAGAACTAGCCAGGTGAAAATGTCAGGGAAGAGCATTGCAGGCAGAGGGAACAGCACATGCAAAGCCTTTGAGGTGAGAGCAGGCTTCGTGTGTTTAGAGAAAGGTCGGAGTGTGTGGCATGGTGTAGGTGAGGGGTTGGGAAGCAGGACATGTGGTTGGAGAAGTGGGCAGGGTGAGATGAGGCTAAAGCACGTGGTGACAAATGACCCTCGAATTTCAGTAGCATACAATGAAGACGTTTACTTATCACTCATGCTGTAGGTCCATCGTGAGTCAGTTACACACTTTCTCCACCACAGGACTCAAGTAGCTGGAACAGCTCCTAACTGAGACATGTCTAGTGTTCTGGAAGAGGGAAAAAAAGTGGAGAACCATGTAATTGCCTTAAAGCGTCTGCATGGAAGTGAATGTGCCAATCTCAGTGGCCAAAGCAAACTACACAGCCAAGTGTGTTGTCACTGGTGTCTGAATGTATAATGTTCCCATAGAGAGGAGCAACAGATGTTGAGATTAACATTATAATTAATCTACCATATAGGCTATGGGGAGGAGATCAGATTGTATTCTAAGTGCTACTAAAGTCATTATGGGGTGTGTGTGTGTGTGCGTGTGTGTGTGCGCGCGCGCGCGCTTTACCAGAGGGCATTGTTGATTGGCAAGGTAGGTTAAAAATAGATGAATGAAAATAAGAGATGAGATAAACTGGGTCATCTAGAAAAGGTTGCCTCATGTAGCGAGCACATGGCAAGGAAGTTGCATTAGGGTGGAGCCCTGTAAACACTGTCAGGACAGGCCCACAGCAGGAGGCACACTGGGTGAGTGATTTGGCCCCAGCCTGGTCTCCTAGGCTCTGCATTTGTAGAGGATATCAGGAAGTCCTGGAAGGCCTTTGGACAGAAGACCCTGGAATACTGAGATCCTGCCGAGATCATAGCACTCCTCCTTGTGAATCTTCTAGAGAAAGATGTATAAGAGATGAAAACTGGAAAAGGAAGCCAAAATGGTACTCTATTGCTACTGAGGCTGGACCCCCATCCCGAAATCAGAGGGCTTTTGTAAGTTGGCCTGTAGGAAGCAGTCATACTTGTGGCTTGTATGTTTCTCTCCATCCCCACACCAGCCATTATTTAGATAAAAAATCAACTTCAGGTCATGAAATCTTTCTTTCCTATGTGGAAGGAAGAGAGAGAAGAGGGCAAGACAGTTGGGCTTGCTCAAGGAGAGTGGGTCTTGGGGCAGGGCATCATTCTGCCACCTAAGTTGAAGAGAAAGAGGAACACAAAGCATCCTGTCACAGCATCCCCAGTGCAGTGTAGACCAGGAGGCAGACCCCAGCCCACTGTTAGGGCTGCGTGGCTCCATGTCCCAGTTTGGCCCCGGCAAAACAATCAAACCAACTGGCATAGCTCAGCCTTCCTCCTCTGTGGGGTGGAGTAGGGAGGAGGTGAAATGGGAGCTTCTCTTCCCTAGTACATACGTTTTCTGCCTCTCCCTTATCCCTTCATTTCAGGCGAGGGGATGGAGAAAGCCAGGCATAGGCAGAGAACTTGGACCTGTGGTCTCCCAAAGCTCCACTTGGTGGTGGCCCCACTGCGCTTCCTCAATGCACTTTTCAAATATGCCAGGGGATGGCAAAATTAGTGATTGTGTTATTTTTCAAAATGTTGTATTTAAAAAAATTTTTTTCCCCCAACTATTTTATGGCCATGAAACATGGCCATAACATCCAAGAAAGTGAACTTCCCTTACCTAGAGACTTTCTTCAGAACACCAAATCTTGACTTTTTATAAGAGAATATCACACCTTTTCAAGTAAAACCATAAATGTCTCATGTGTAGGACCCATAATTTATACTTGCTTTGAACGCCCTCCCCTCCTGGTCTAGCCCAGGCCAGTTACAAGCAAATAGTCCCTGTGTGACTGAATGAGTGAGTGAACAAATGATTTCCCAGGTGGCATATCCAGAAACAACACTGGTGATCCATCTCTCCCTGATGATGATCCACAGTCTCCCTGATGAACTTCCTATACGTATAAGGATGTAGAGAGAAAGGAATTTATTATGCTGTCAGAGGAGAGCAATAATGTAGGCTTTCTGGCTCTCTTGCTGGCTGGGCCCTGTGGCCAGTGGTTAGAGAATTACAAGGTGTTTCAGAGTATCCTCGAGGGACAAAGATGGGCTCAGGCCATTACCCATGGAGCTGGCCAGGGAGAGCTTACCTGTCAAACTGGCTGGAACACGGAGAAAGAAATTCCTGGTGATTCCTTCTGTGGCATCCTGGGGCTCTGGTGACAGAGTTAATTAATCAAGACACCAGCGTCAAAATTAAAGTGAGGAGGAAAAGTCAATTAGTGATTGAATAGCTAGTGAAGAGCCATATTTTAATGAGATTCCCTCTAGTTCGAGTGATACCTTCCCCCTCCTCTTTGGGGTTGGTCATTTTCCCTGTTTTGAAGTACTCCTGGGGTTAGGAGGAGGGAGGGGTGAGGAACCCATATCTCTAATTTATACTCAGGTGCATGGGGAGAGTCCTCGGCTGTCTGCAATACGCCAGGGCCCCATAAAGCGATTTGTCACTGCTCTGAATTCTTTTCAGTAGTATGTTCATTTCAATTTGCAGTCACCTCTTTAGCTCCTCTTCAGCAGGTTTGGCCAGACTCCTGCAAGAAGATCTGAGCCGAGTGGGGGAGACACGTTCAGGGAGAAAGGCTGGCTGGAGCCGGGCTCTCCAGGGACGCATCTGCCACCACTCCACCCTCACAGCCTCTTTTAACTCTATTTGCTTCTACAGGGAGACAGGAGAGATTATGATGTTTCGTAGGCTTTCCAAACCCTTGTCATGGTTAATAAAGGTCTGGCAGGAACAGGAGCTGTGATGGCGCAGCAGGCTCTTGGTGCTGGGGCTGAGGGGAGGGAAGGTAGGTGGAGCAATTGGTCTAGCTGCCTGCGCGACACCAAGAAGCCCAGGCACCAAGTGAGAGCCAGTCTGACGGTCCTGCTTCTTGCACTTACTGGACTTCCTGCACCAAGTGGTCCCCACAATGGCTGTGTGGACAGTGGGGCTGGTAGGAGCCAGGCTGAGAACCAGAAGAGGAAGCTCCAGAGCTTATTAAGGTCCAGGGAACAGTCTAGGAAGAGGAAGTTGAAGGCCTGGTGCCTGGAAGTAGAGCATTAAGTCAGAGACTCTCAGGAGGGAGATTCAATGGGCGATGGAGAAGCTTCAGGCCTAGGGAGCTCTGTTTCTCTGACCCTGGCTGGGATCACGGTTGGCCCAGAGCTTTGGGAGGACTTCAGCCTGAAATGAGGATTTAATTTTGCCATTTATTTTTACCATAAAATAATACATGTTCACTGTGTGGGAAAAGCAGGCAAAGCAAAGGAGGTTAGCCTTATCTCACTGCCCGCAGACTAACACTGCTAATATTTTCAGATGTTTTCAAAGTAAATATATTTAATCTTTTCCATTAATAATGTAACATTTTGTTACATATGATGACTCTCTCTGTAGGCATGAATGAGTATTGAGTCACTGAAAACACCTATTCCATTTATTATATTCATAAATTAAAACCAAGTTAAAAATTGTTTTCTAGAAATTAAGAACTATTGGGTAAAACAGAGGTCTTCTATATGCAGTTAACCCTGTATGTCTGTAGATTCTACATCATGGATTCAACCAACCTTGGATTGAAATAGTTGGAAAAAAAATTAAAAAATTACAACATTTTGAAAAATGCAATTGAAATAATTATGAAATAACTATTTACATAGTATTTATGTTGCATTAGGTATATAAGTAATCTAGAGATGTCTTAAAGTATATGAGAGGATGTGTATAGGTTATACACAAATACTATGACATTTTATAGAAGAGTAAATTTTGGTATTGATGAGTGTCCTAGAACCAATCCTCCTTGGATACTGAGAAAAGACTGCATATGAAAAATAATGAAAATTGAATCATGGATTTCTTGCGCAGTAAAACACCAATTTAAACAAAGGAGAAAATGAAGGGCATAAATGATACATGAATAATTGAAGAGAAATATTTTATTCTTGAATAGAAAAATATATTACAAAAATATCAAGGAAAGAATAACTGAAAAAAATGGATTTTTCTTTTTTTTTTTTTGAGACGGAGTCTTGCTCTGTCACCAGGCTGGAGTGCAGTGGCACAATCTCGGCTCACTGCAACCTCCGCTTCTGGGTTCAAGCAATTCTTCTGCCTCAGCCTTCTGACTAGCTGGGACCACAGGCATATGCCACCACGCCAGGCTAATTTTTTTGTATTTTTAGCAGAGACAAGGTTTTACTGTATTTGCCAGGATGGTCTTGATCTCTTGACCTCATGATCCACCCGCCTCAGCCTCTCAAAGTGCTGGGATTACAGGTGTGAGCCACCACACCCGGCCAAAAATGGGTAATATTTTTAAAAAGAAAAATATTAAAGTTTAAATGACCAAGCTGAAAAGAAAAATAATCCTATAAAACCAACACAAGAACAATTTATCACTATGGTTTATTTCCTTCTAGTATTTTTATGTGTTTTTAAAATTATTAAAAAATTGATGCATAATGATTGCATGTCTTTCTGCAGTACTTGCGATTTTATTTTTATTGTACTTTAGGTTCTGGGGTACATGTGCAGATCATGCAGGATTATTGCATAGGTACATACATGGCAAGGTGGTTTGCTGCCTCCTTCCACCCCGTCACCTATATCTGGCATTTCTCCCCATGTTATCCTTCCCCGACCTCCCCACCGGCCCCTACTGTCCCTCCCTTAGTCCCCCTCACAACAGACCCCAGTGTGTGATGTTCCCCTCCCTGTATTCATGTGTTGTCATTGTTCAACACCTGCCTATGAGTGTGAACATGCAGTATTTGGTTTTCTGTTCCTGTGTCAGTTTGCCGAGAATGATGGTTTCCAGATTCATCCATGTCCCTACAAAGAACATGAACTGATCCTTTTTTATGGCTGTGTAGTATTCCCTGGTGTATATGTGCCACATTTTCTTTGTCCAGTCTGTCATTGATGGGCCTTTGGGTTGGTTCCAGGTCTTTGCTATTGTAAACAGTGCCACAATGAACATATGTGTTCATGTGTCTTTATAATAGAATGATTTATAATTCTTTAGGTATATACCCAGTAATGGGATTGCTGGGTCAAATGGAATTTCTATTTCTAGATCCTTGAGAAATCACCACACTGTCTTCCAAATGGTGGTAATTTACACTCCCACCAACAGTGTAACAGTGTTTTTTTCTCCACATCCTTTCCAGCATCTGTTGTCTCCTGATTTTTTAATGATCGCCATTCTAAGTGGTGTGAGATGGTGTCTCAATGTGATTTTAATTTGCATTTATCTAATGACCAGTGATGATGAGCATTTTTTCATACGTTTGCTGGCGTCATAAATGTCTTCTTTTGACAAGTGTCTATTCATATCTTTCGTCCACTTTTGATTATTTTTTTTTTCTTGTAAATTTGTTTTAGTCCTCTGTAGATTCTGGATATTAGGCCTTTGTCAGATGGGTAGATTGCAATTTTTTTTTCCTCATTCTGTTGGTTGCTGGTTCACTCTAATGATTGTTTCTTTTGTTGTGCAGAAACTCTTAAGTTGAATTAGATCCCATTTGTCTATTTTGGCTTTTGTTGCAATTGCTTTTGGTGTTTTAGTCATGAAGTCCTTGCCTATGCCTATGTCCTGAATGGTTTTGCCTACATTTTCTTCTAGAGTTTTTAATGTTGTTAGGTTTTATGTTTAAGTCTTGAATCCATCTGGAGTTAATTTTAGTGTAAGGTGTAAGGAAGGGGTTCAGTTTCAGCTTTCTGCAGATGGCTAGCCAGTTTTTCCACCACTATTTATTAAACAGGGAATCCTTTCCCCATTGCTTGTTTCTGTCAGGTTTGTCAAAGATCAGATGGTTGTAGATGTGTGATGTTTCTTCTGAGGCCTCTGTTCTGTTCCATTGCTCTATATCTCTGTTTTGGTACTAGTACCATGCTGTTTTGATTACAGTAAACTTGTAGTATAGTTTGAAGGCAGGTGGTGTGATGCCTCCAGCTTTGTTCTTTTTGCTTAGGATTGCCTTGGCTATGCGGTCTCTCTTTTGGTTCCATATGAAGTTTAAAGTATTTTTTTTTCCAGTTCTGTGAAGAAGGTCAGTGGTAGAGCTTGATGGGGATAGTGTTGAATCTATAAATTATTCTGGGCAGTATGGCCATTTTCATGATATTGATTCTTCCTAGCCATGAGCATGGAATGCTTTTTCATCTGTTTCTGTCCTTTCTTATTTCCTTGAGCAGTGGTTTGTAGTTCTCCTTGAAGAGGTCCTTTGCGTCCTTTGTTAGTTGTATTCCTAGGTATTTTATTCTCTTTGTAGCAGTTGTGAATGGGAGTTTGCACATGATTTGGCCCTCTGTTTGTCTGTTATTGGTATATAGGAATGCTTATGATTTCTACACATTGATTTTGTATCCAGAAACTTTGCTGAAGTAGATTTTGGACTGAGACGAGTCCAAAATTGTCTCTGCAGACAGAGACAGTTTGACTTCCTCTTTTCCTAACTGAATATACTTTATTCAATGTCTTCAATTTCTTCAGTTCAGTTTTTTCAATTTCCTAATTGAATACCCTTTATTAATACTTGTGATATTTTGATACATGCATACAAGGCAAGTGTAGTGATCAAATCAGGGTAATTGGAATATCTGTGAACTTAAACATTTATCATTTCTTTGTGTTGGGAGCATATATATTGAATGTAAAAGATTATAAATATGTCCTCAGCTTGTTATAAAATCTTCATACATATAATTTTAATGGCTTAAATATATTCTATAAAGTAGATTTATCACATTGTAATTATTATTCAATGTTAGATTTTAATGTAGTTTTATCATCATTGATTTCTTTTGCCTGTTCCTGGACTTCATCTAAAAGGAATTCAATAGAACAGATTCTTTTTGTCTAGATTTTATTTTTGTACAATACAATGTTATTAAGATTGATCTATATTTTTATATGTATCTGTGGTTTATTCCTTTCTTTGGCTGAGTAGTTTTCTATTGCATAAATATATCAATTTGTTTATCCATTCTCCTGTTGATGAACATTTGAGTTGTTTCAAATTTTAGTCTCTTACAAATAAAGCTGTTATAAACATCCATATACAATTGAAAAATATTTTCTATTTTTTTGTGACATATGCTTTTATTTCTCTGGATTAAATACCTAGATATGTAATATCTGGGACAGAGGATAGATGTATGGTAATTTTATATGAATATCCAGACTGGTTGTGCATTTTACATGTCAATCAGGGATATATAAGAGTTTAGTTTCTCCACATCCTTGCCAAAATTTGAAATTGCCAATCTGTTTTATTTTAGTCATTCTAGTAGGAGGAAAGTCGTATGTATGTACGTATTTTTTCCTGATGACCAATAATGTTGAACCCCTTTTAAACTTACTTTTTGTATATTTATTGGATATTCCCTTTTAAAAATTATAAAATATACTTTTAAATTGAGTTGTTTGTCTTTTTGTATAAATTTACAAGAGTTTATATATTCTGGATACAATTTCTTTTTCAAATATATGGAAAATATTATTTCCCAGCTGGTGGCTTGCCTATTCATTTCATCAGTATTGTCTTTGATAAGAAGAAATTTTTAACATTTATGTACTCTCTTTTACCAATTTTTCAATCTTAAAATTAATCCTTTTTGTGTCCTAGGGAATCTTTGCTGTCCCAAAGTTAGAAAGATGTTTTTCTGTGCTTTCTTTCATTGGACTTTCATTAGAGGCTTTATATTTCTCGCTTATATATTTAGGTTTTTGACAAATCTTAAATTGATTTTCATGTTGGGAGTGAGGTAGGGATTGAAGAACTTTTATTCTTTATGAATATACAGCAGTTTCAGCACAGTTTGTTCAAAAGATAATTCTTTCCCCTTGAAATTGACCTGGTAACTTGACTGAAAGTTAACTGACTGAATATATCTGAGTCCAGTTTTGAACTTTCTATTCTGTTCATTTTATTTGTCTACCATTATGCTAATACCACACACAGTACCATTGTTTCTTTGTTGGATTTCTGTCTTGATAACCTATCTAGTGCTGTCAGCGAAGTATTAAAGTCCCCCACTGTTATTGTATTGCTCTCTATCTCATTTCTTAGATCTAGCAGTAATTGTTTTATAAATTGGGGAGCTCCAGTGTTAGGTGCATATGTATTTAGGATTGTGATATTTTCCTGTTGGACTAGTCCTTTTATCATTATATAATGTCCCTCTTTGTCTTTTTTAACTGCTGTTGCTTTAAAGTTTTGTCTGATGTAAGAATAGCTACTCCTGCTCACTTTTCATGTCCATTTGCATGAAATATCTTTTTCCACCCCTTTGCCTTAAGTTTATGTGAGTCTTTATGTGTTAGGTGAGTCTCCTGAAGACAGCAGAAATGTGGTTGGTTCTGCTATTCTGTATCTTTTAAGTGGAACATTTAGGCTATCTACATTGAATGTTAGTATTGAGATGTGAGGTACTATTCTATCCATTGTACTGTTTGTTGCTTGAATACCTTTTCTTTTTTTTTTTCCATTATGTTGTTATATAGGTCCTGTGATATTTATGCTTTAAGGAGGTTCTATTTTGTTGTATTTTGAGGATTTATTTTAAGATTTAGAGCTCATTTTACCAGTTCCTGTAGTCGTGGCATGGTAGTGGCGAATTCTCTCAGCATTTGTCTGTCTGGAACAGACTGTATGTTTCCTTGATTTATGAAGCTTAGTTTGGTTTGCTACAAAATTCTTGGCTGATAATTATTTTGTTTAAGAAGGCTAAAAGTAAAATCCCAGTCCCTTCTAAGCTTGTAGGGTTTCTGCTGAGAAATCTGCTGTTAATCTGATAGGCTTTCCTTTATAGGTTACCTGATGCTTTTGCCTCACAGCTCTTAAGATTCTTTTTTTTGTCTTGATTTTAGATAACTTGATGACTGTGTGACTACATGATGATCTTTTTTTGATGAATTTCCTTTGAGCTTCTTGTATTTAGATGTCTAGATCTCTATCAAGGCTGGGAAAGTTTTCCTTGATTAGTCCCTCAATATGTTTTCTAAATTTTTAGATTTCTTTTCTTCTTTGGGAACATTAAGTCTTAGATTTGGACATTTAACATGGTCCCAAACTTCTTGGAGGCTTTGTTCATTTTATAAAATTCTTTTTTCTTTGTCTTTGATGGGTTAGGTTAATTCAAAAGCCTTGTCTTCAAGCTCTGAAATTCTTTCTTCTCCTTGTTTGACTCTGTTGCTGAGACTTTCCAGTACATTTTTTATTTATCTAAGTATGTCCTTGCTTTCCAGAAGTTGTGATTGTTTTTTATCTATGTAATCTATTTCACTGAAGATTTTTCCTTTTATATCTTGTAACATGTTTTTAATTTCTTTAAGTTGGAGTTTACCTTTTTTTTTTTTTATTGTACTTTAGGTTCTGGGGTACATGTGCAGATCATGCAGGATTGTTGCAGTAGATACACACATGGCAATGTGGTTTGCTGCCTCTATCCCCCCGTCACCTACATCTGGTATTTCTTTTTTTTTTTTTTTT